>WNWK01035675.1:0-19615 GCA_009830355.1 Cherax destructor | reverse complement strand
ACATTCGCTGCCCAACCTTGGTCGCGAGCAGGTGTGCTGGCAAGGGTCTCTGGTGGACAGTGGCCACAACCTTTAGTTTCAAAATGGCGGCGACGTACCGGAGGCGGATAAACACTGTGTATTGAAGTGCTGGTAGGAGCTATCTACCCGTCCAATGCAGAAGTATTATTGCCTTCCATAATTTGAGATGCTTATGGAATACCCACGGAAGATTTATATGGAGTAGCGCTAAATGGAACCACTAGGGTATTTGTGAAATTTGTGACCAGTGGAGCATATGAACGAGTGGTTGACGCTTATCAGGAAAAGCGAATGGTCGTTAGTGAAGGCTTGGAGGTGAGGTTACGGGACGTGTCGGCTACGTATGTTTGGATCAGAATACATAATTTGCCATTTGAGGCCGATGCAGTTGATGTGAAGAGGGTCTTTCAGGCATATGGTGTGATACATGCCGCTAACATCGGGAGGTGGACCCAGAGGGCCTATGCTGGTATGCCGGAAGGGTCGGTCAGTCTCAAGATGACATTGAGGAGACCAATACCATCGTATGTTCTCCTGCCAGACTTTCGTACGCAAGTCTATGTTACGTACGTGGGGCAGGTGCGAACGTGTAGGCTATGTGGGCAGCTGGGGCATATGGCTATGGTGTGTGACCGTCGGGGGACACCAACCCAGCGACAACATGGTGCCACGATGCAGGAACAAGGGGAGATGACATTGATGGATGAGGCCGTACATCAACAGGAGCCAGCAGCTACGGGTGAGCTGATTAGTACTGGCAAGTGGAGTGACGTCGTGGAGGAAGAGGCGGAGGTGGTTGTATCACTGCCACCGGTGACGCAGCCGGATGAGGACTGTGGCTCCCGGGATCGTGAGGTGCAGGGAGAGGATGACGTATTGGTTAACTTATCTGGACCTCTCTTGGAAGATTTGCAGAGGATGCTAGATAGCCCGGCACCAGTGGCGGACGACTATGTGGAGGTACCTTACTGGAGATGGTGGCAAGGCCGGGTGAAGTGCTGAATGGGCGTGTAAGTAAGGAGGCAGGTTATGGTATGGATGATCAGGTGCAGGTGTGTGTGGTTGAGGCAGAGGTACATAGGGGCGTGTCGGATGTGAGTGCTGAGGAAGCAGGTGAGGTCATGGAGGTAGCGGAGGGATCCCGCAAGAGATCCAGTGGATCAGTGGAGGATGACGTGTTGACGCCAGCTCAGAGAACCGGCAAGAAAGTTTGGGCGGATGTGGATAAGGGCGGGAAAGGCGGGGTTAAGGGTAAAGTCACGGGTGGAGAGGGAGGGGGTTATGGTAGGGGAGGATTAGTGATGAAGCTAGGTGGGTCTAGATTGGTGAAGCATCGTGGGAAGCCTCCAATGAAACCTTCAAGTGTCTCTGTATGAACGTTAATGGCCTTCGGGCAGAGGTTAAACGGTTATGGGTGGAAGCAACTTTAAGGAGAGAGGGGATTGACGTATGCTTCTTACAGGAACACAATTTTAAGTGTGGTAGGGAATTGTTGCTAAAGGGTTATAATTTATACACGGGGAGTACAGTGAATCTCAAGGGTGGGGTGTTGGTGGGCATTAGGGAGACCAGCCCTTTTAGTATGAGGTCTTGGGAGGAGGTGGGGGATGGGAGGATTGTGAGGTTTGATGGGGTATGGGGAGACATACCTGTTAGTTTTATTGGGGTTTATATGCCTGCTACCAATGTAAGGAGTGTGAAGGAAGCTTTTGTGCGTGATTTTTTAGTTTATGCTTTAAGGGGCTTGCCTGAGGTGGTAATAATAGCTGGTGACTGGAACTGTGTTATTCGGAAGCGTGATGTAGAGCCTCGAGGCTTGGGATGTGAACTTGCAGTTTTGAGAGATGTGTTGGGGGCGGTGGGAGTCAAGGATGTGGTTGTGGGAAGGGATGCTTTGGTGGAGCATACTTTTTTTAGGAGAGGATATGCGACACGACTAGATAGGGTTTATGTAGCGTCAGGTATAAGTGTAGGAGACGTGCGTCTTCTCGATGTTGGGTTCTCTGATCACCGTGGTGTAGTGGCGGTGCTGAGCTGGGTTGGGGCTGTCAAGATATATCCAGGTCATTGGAAATTGAATGTTAGTTTGTTACAAGGGATGGGGATAGGGATGCTTTTGCGGACTGGAGGGAGAGGGTGTGGGGAAGGGGCAGAGGGATAAGGAATGAGGTGAGGTGGTGGTCTTCACAGGCGAAGGAGGCAGTGAGGGATTATTATCGGAGGGCCGGGGTGGAGGAGGCAGGTTATAGGTATGGTTTGCAACGTTACTTAGAAAGTCAGCTTAGGTCTTGTTTTGTAGGGGGAGGGGGAGGAGGGGGAATCAGGCAGAAATTAGTATGCTACGTAGGAGGTTAAGGGACATACAAAATGATAGATTTCATGCGGTCAGGGTCAGGTGTCAATTGGACGAGGTTTTATGGGGAGATAGGCCCTCGGGCACTGTTTTGAGGAGGTTTAGGAAAAGGAGGAAGGGTATGATTATCTCGTCGTTGAAGGTTGAAAAAGACCTGGGAGGGTATCAGAAAGGGCAGGTATTAAGTACAACTGATGGCATGTGTGGGTATGCGGGATGTTGGTTTCAGCAAAAGTTTAGGAGAGTGGTTGGGAGTGAGGCAAGTCGAAGGATCATTTTGGAGGGGATACAGGAACGTCTGGGGGAGGAGGATAGGAAGGGGTTAGGAGGACATATATCAGAGGCGGAAGTATGGCAGACGGTGCAGGGATTAAGGTTAGGAAAGGCACCTGGGGTGGATGGCTTACCGGGAGATTTTATGTGTTACATTGGGAGGTGTTAAAGGATGTTTTAGTGCAGATCTTTAATCAAATGAAGGATAGGGGATATATGGAGGAAGAGCATAGGACAGGGGTGGTAGTGATGGTACTGAAGGGGAAGGAAGGTGATAGGATGAAGGGCTATAGAGCTATAACGTTGTTATGCTCGGATTATAAGATCTTTGCGAAAATTCTGGCGAATCGAATAAAGAGGGTGTTGGAGAAGGTTTTAGATGATGGGCAACATGGTGTGCCGGGGTGAAGCATAAGGACTGGGCATAGGAGGATTAGGGAGTTTGTGGATAACGAGAGGGGAGGAGGGGTGCTAGGTTTAGATTGGGAGACTGCATACGATAGCGTAGATAGGAGATTTTTGTTTGGGGTTTTGTTGGGGTTGGGGTTTGGGGAAGAAATCGTGGGGTGGGTTAGGACTTTATATGACCGGGCTTTGGCAAGGGTCCAGGTAAATGGGAAGTTGGGGGTTCAGGTGAGTTATGAAAGGGGTTTGCGGCAGGGTTGTCCTCTGTCGCAAATCCTGTTTGGGTGTATGCAGGACCCTTTCTATAGACTGGTTAGGGAAGGGGTTTGGGATGGGGAGGTGGGTAGGGGTTGTGAGTCGGGCATAGTGGGATATGTCGATGATACAACTGTCCTGGTGGGTAGTAGTGAGGGCTTATTACATGTGAATAGGATTGTGGGTATTTTGGGAAGCGACAGGTATGAGGGCAAATAGGGGTAAGTCAAGTTTGTTGGAAGTAGGTGCATGGGTGGGAGGGACGTTGGACAGTAGGGGCGGTTGGAAGTGCGTCGATAGGATTAAAATTTGCGGGGTGATATTCAGTCATGATAGGGAATTGGCAAGAGAATTGAATTCGGTGGCGGTGGTGGACAGAGCTATAGATAGGTTGGGAGGCATTAGTAACACTGTTGCAAAGGGCGGTGGTGGTAAATGTTTTAGTATATAGCAAAATATGGTTTGTTGCTGCCGTATATCCTCTCCGGGAGTGTGATGTAGAGAGGTTGCTTGGGAGGGTTTTTCGTTATATTTGGAGTCATGGGAGGCATTGGTTAGGTAGGGAGGTGGTGACTACTGGGTTGGGGTTGGGGTGGGGGTGTTGGTGGGGTTGGGGGGTTGGGGTTGATACCGCTACGTAACAGGCTTCAAAGTATTTTTGTTAAGCAAGAATATGTGGTAGGTGGAGGTACAGGGGGCAGGAGGGTGAATGGGGTCATGCAGGAGGTACATAGGTGGTGGAGGGGTAGGGATCTGTTGAGATGTGAGGCTATGTTGAGGTTCCTCCTTGTTGTTAGAGAGCCTGGGAGGGTTAAAGTAGGCGTGTTGGATAGAGGGGGAGGGGAGGTGTGGTGCAGGGTGCAGGTATTTATCCTATGTATAATTGGAAGTTAACGTGGCGTTGGATGAAGAAGTTGCGAATACCACCAAGAGTGCGTGAAACAGGTTATAGGTTTTTATTGGGCATTTTAGCGATGCGTGCGCAGTTGTTTAGAATGGGCATTATTAGGGATGGGTTGTATGGTCATGTGGGGTCCTGGACACGGCGTATCATACTCTGTATTTCTGTGATACGTTGATACGTTGGTGGGGGTCAGGGAGTGGTTTAGTGGGGTATTAAGGAGGGTGGGGGGGGGCTTGATGACCCTGAGGGCTTTGTGTTTGGACGTGGGGCTTTTCCAGAGGACGTTGGTAGGGCGGTAGTTTACTTGGTGGTCAGTACATACATATTTTGTGGGTAATGCGGGAGGCTCCCGGAGCACAGCGTATCAGAGCGTTGAGCGGTATATATAGGTATATAAATGGGGCTCTGGTGGTCTGGTGGCTAAAGTCTGCTTCACACGGAGGGCCTGGGTTCGATTCCAGCCAGGGCAGAAACATTGGGCGTGTTTCTTTACACCTGTTGTCTATGTTACCATCAGTAAAATGGGTACCTGGGTGTTAGTCGACTGGTGTGAGTCGCATCCTGGGACACTGACCTAATCTGCCCGAAATGCTCAGCATAACAAGGACTTTCTATATAGTAGTATGTCACTGATGTCAGCTAGACTGTATACCTTGTACATGTACTTGTAGTAAATAAAGATATTATTATTATTAAGTGTAGAAATCAGGTTATATATGCGGGGACATGGTGTAAAGCTTTCTCTCAGGGTTATAGGGAATTGACTATAGGTATTCTGTTGGGGGAGTGAAGGGGGAGGGGGATGTACCTCATTAAAGGGCTGGTCGAAGGAAAAAAAAACAAGGGGGGGAGTATGGTCAGGAGTGTCTGGACATGGGGGGATACGGAGGGTGACATGGCTAGGGTTATGTGCATTCTCTCCGGTGTCACCTGATAGGGCGTCAACACGTGTCGTCCAGCAGACAGTGGTAGGAGGTCAGGTGGACATATATTGTATTGTGTGGTGATGCAAGTTTTGCAATCACATGAACTTATGCGACTTAGAACGATGATTATGTTGTACTTTTGTTGGTCGCACGTAATTACTGGCTTAATGGTTATAGGTTGGAGTATTAGGGAAGACAGGTGTTTATGGTGAGGTTGTGTGTTTTAGTACTCAAGTGAGTGTTTTGTGCTATTTTAGCCTCAGCGTGAATTGGCGTGAATGTGCGTGTCTCAGTCCATAGGACGACAGGTTACAGGTGTGCCATAACATGTTTAATTTGTTGATTGTATACGGTGTAGGGTAAAGCATCACGACACTTACATTGTTAAGTTGGGTTTTTCTAATTAGGTTGATGGTGAAAGCTGTGAACCATATGTCGTTTGTCTTCATTGTGATTAAGATCGTTAGCATTTATGAAGTCCTTGATGTGGTATTAACATGGTTTGACGCCATAGTATAATTATATATACAAAACATGAACGATGTTATTTTTGTAAGGTTGATGTAACTATGCCACAAGTATTGTATTGTTTTGAGTTATTATGTAGGTAGCTGTGTTCAGTGTTTCTGTACATATTGTCCAATGTGTTCATATTTCTGTAGGGTAAGTGTCCGCATCATGGCACTTACATGTTAGGTGGTTTCTTTTCTGTTTAGTTTGAGGACATCCTTAGGTTATGTTCATACATTAGTCTCAAGATAATTATATTGTTTTGAATTATGAGGTACTTGGTGTTGTACCGTCATGTTATTTTTGTATTATTACTGTTTTGATTAATAAAAAAAAAATACTCTTATCTACTGAACTTTTCCCTCACATGCACGAAGAAGTCTACTGTGTAGGTGAAATGTTTCATCAATAAAGACACCCAACTATTGCACGTGCTTCTTAATCTTCGACTTTCCTCTGTTGTGTATTAATTCCTTACGGTGCCACAGTATCCTTCAAAAATCATTGTTTAAGATCAAATCTTCACAGTCTTTCTGAATACAGATCATTGCTTGTTTTTATTTTTGTTTGTACCAGAAAAACTCAGCATTCACAGTGGGGAAGAAACAAATATATCCTCCCCACCATGCTCAACCTATCCTCCCCACCATGCTCAACCTATCCTTCCCACCATGCTCAACCTATCCTCCCCACCATGCTCAACCTATCCTCCCCACTATGTTCAACGTATCCTCCCCTTCATGCTCAACCTATCCTCCCCACTATGTTCAACGTATCCTCCCCTTCATGCTCAACCTATCCTCCCCACCATGCTCAACCTATCCTCCCCACCATGCTCAACGTATCCTCCCCACCATGCTCAACGTATCCTCCCACCATGCTCAACCTATCCTCCCACCATGCTCAACTATCCTCCCACCATGCTCAACCTATCCTCCCCACCATGCTCAACCTATCCTCCCCACCATGCTCAACCTATCCTCCCCACCATGCTCAACCTATCCTCCCACTATGTTCAACGATCCTCCCTTCATGCTCAACCTATCCTCCCAACCATGCTCAACCTATCCTCCCACCATGCTCAACCTATCCTCCCACCATGCTCAACCTATCCTCCCCACCATGCTCAACGTATCCTCCCCACCATGCTCAACCTATCCTCCCCACTATGTTCAACGTATCCTCCACTTCATGCTCAACCTATCCTCCCACCATGCTCAACCTATCCTCCCCCATGCTCAACCTATCCTCCCCACCATGCTCAACCTATCCTCCCACCATGCTCAACCTATCCTCCCCACTATGTTCAACGTATCCTCCCTTCATGCTCAACCTATCCTCCCAACCATGCTCAACCTATCCTCCCCACCATGCTCAACCTATCCTCCCCACTATGCTCAACGTATCCTCCCCACCATGCTCAACCATCCTCCCACCATGCTCAACCTATCCTCCCCACCATGCTCAACCATCCTCCACCATGCTCAACCTATCCTCCCCACCATGCTCAACCTATCCTCCCCACTATGTTCAACGTATCCTCCCCTTCATGCTCAACCTATCCTCCCCACCATGCTCAACCTATCCTCCCCACTATGCTCAACGTATCCTCCCCACCATGCTCAACCTATCCTCCCCACCATGCTCAACCTATCCTCCCCACCATGCTCAACCTATCCTCCCCACCATGCTCAACCTATCCTCCCCACCATGCTCAACCTATCCTCCCCACCGTGCTCAACCTATCCTCCCCACCATATAACCATTAACTGATATCAACTCAACTGATACATATACTCCAATTTAACTGAAGCTTTTAATCGGTATTGATGTCAAAATGAGCCATCGTTTTCGCCTGACTCGACCGTTGAATGAATGAAATCGTTTCTTGAAAGGACCCCAATGGAAATAAGTCACTCTGACTTTTTTGGGTTATCCTAAGTTCTCTACACATATGCTGCTATGTAATCTATGTAACTGTATTTGTGTATACCTGAATAAACTTACTTCTTGATAGCGCACCACAGACTGAGGTTCTTTGTTTTACCTCACCTCGGCTGGCGTTTAACACGGGATTCTGGAGTCAAGTCAGGCAGCTCACATCCATTCTAACATTCATGAGTTAGTACACTTGTTAGAGCTGTTTCTTTCATGCTACATTCTCTCAGAAAATTAGGTAATGAAAGATATCTAATTAGAAGGAGAGAGTATGAAGAAGCGAATGTTCAGTTATCTGGAAGCGGAATTGTCGACGGACGGGTCCGTGAAAGTTGAGGTGAACAATAGAATTGACGAGGGAGAAGAAGGTGAGTGGTGCACTAAGTCATCTGTAGTGTGGAGAATAGATTAGATTTTGTCACCGAAGTGGCTAGTATATTGTGCACCCTATATCTATCCTGCGCAAGAGCATATGGATACACAAAATGCCTAGGAACTAGGCCCCATAAGGGTTAACAGGTGTATATTTGGATTTATATCTACATATCTACAGTTCACTTATCTGTTACAAGCAAATTTATGGAATTTGCTTGGTATATCTGGTATCTTATTTTCATTAATAAGATATCTTGACATGTCACATAGGTTATTACACTGTCTATCTCTGTGTTCCTCAATAAGTGGACAATTAAGCACATAGTGTTCAAGACAGTGACCATATGCCTGACCACATAATTTGCATTTAGTTTGATCATCATCTGTGTGTCTCCCAAACTGCCAGAAGTACCTGTAGCCAAGCCTAAGCCTGGCCACTACAACATCAGTCAGTCTGTTCACATTGCAAGTTGCTCAGTGTGGGGGTAATAAAATTATTATCCAGAAAACTTAGGAGGGGTTATCGAGGTGGTTTGGACATTTAGGGAGGATGGGCAAAATATGATGACTTGGAGGGTTAATAAATCTGTAGTGGAGGGAAGAGGGGGAAGGGGTAGGCCTAGGAAAGGTTGAAGGGAAGTGAAGGAGGTTTTTGTATGTGAGGGCTTGGCCATTCACAGGCGTGTGTGAATGTATTAGATAGGAGTGGAGACAAATGGTTTTTATGAATTAATGTGCTGTTGGAGTGTGATCAAGGTAACTTTTATTAAGGGATGCGGGGGAACTAGTTAGTCAGCTTCGAGTTCTTAAGGTAGAAAGTAGAGTGCACTCTGAAGGAGTGATGGGGATATTACAGTTTGGATGAGCATCTGAACTGTAATGTAGGCTCGCCTTTGTCAAAGTGGTGATGGAGTGAGTGATGGTCAAAATATTTCTTCTTTGAGAGTCTTTATGACCTATTAAAACAAAGAAAGTGCAATGAAATATTTAAGACACTTTTTTTTCAACACGTCGGCCGTCTTCCACCGAGGCAGGGTGACCCAAGAAGAAAGAAAAACCCAGAAAGAAAGAAAAAACTTTCATCATCATTTAACACTTTCACAATCACTCATACTTAATTACTTTCTTTGCAGAGGCGCTCAGATACGACAGTTTAGACGTCCCTCCAAACTGCCAATATCCTAAACCCCTCCTTTAAAGTGCAGGCATTGTACTTTTCATTTCCAGGACTCAAGTCCGGCTAACCGGTTTCCCTGAATCCCTTCACAAAATATTACCCTGCTCACACTCCAACAGCTCGTCAGGTCCCAAAAACCATTTGTCTCCATTCACTCCTTTCTAACACGCTCATGCATGCTTGCTGAAAGTCCAAGCCCTTCGCCCACAAAACCCCCTTTACCCCATCCCTCCAACATTTTCGAGGACTACCGCTACCCCGCCTTCCTTCCCCAACAGATTTATGTTCTCCAAGTCATTCTACTTTGTACCAAACCACCTCAACAACCCTCTTCAGCCCTCTGACTAATTTTAGTACCTTGACACATCCTCCTAATTTCCACACTACGAATTCTCTGCATAATATTTACACCACACCACACATTACCCTTAGACACGACATCTCCACTGCCTCCAGCCGCCTCCTCGCTGTGGTATTTACAACTCCATGCTTCACACCCATATAAGGGTGTTGGTACCACTATACTCTTGTACATTCCCTTCTTTGCCTCCATGGATAACGTTCTTTGTCTCCACATATGCCTCAACCTTTTTCCTTCATTAATTCTATGATTTACCTCATCCTTCATAAACCCATCCGCTGACAAGTCAACTCCCAAATATCTGAAACATTCACTTCTTCCATACTTTCTCCTCCAATGTGATATCCAATTTTCTTTATATAAATCTTTTGATACCCTCATCACCTTACTCTTATATATATTCACTTTCAACTTTCTACCTTTACACACCCTCCAAAACTCGTTCACTAACCTTTGCAACTTTTCTTTAGAATTCTCCAAAAGTACAGTATCATCAGCAAAAGAAACTATGTCAACTCCCATTTTGAATTTGATTCCCCATAATTTAATCCCACCCTCTCCCCAACACCCTAGCATTTACTTTTTACAACCCCATCTATAAATATGTTAAACAACCATGGTGACATTACACATCTCTGTCTAAGACCTACTTTTACCGGGAAGTAATCTTCCTCTCTCCTACACACCCTAACCTGAGCCTCACTATCCTCATAAAAACTCTTTACAGCATTTAATAACTTACTACCTATTCTATACACTTGCAACATCTGCCACATTGCTCCTCTATCCACTCTATCATATGCCTTTTCTAAATCCATAAATGCAATGAAAACTTCCCTATCTTCATCTAAACACTGTTCACATATATGCTTCGATGTAAACACCTGATCAACACATCCCCTACCCATTCTAAAGCCTCCTTGATCATCTTCAATCCTGCTCTCTGTCTAACCTCTATTTTTTTCAATAATAACCCTACCATACACTTTACCTGGTATACTCAGTAAACTTATTTCCCAATAATTTTTACAATCCCCTTCCCTTTATATAATAACCCTGCCAATCCCTAGGTACCTTCCTGATTCATACATTTATTAAACCAAAATACCATTTTCCAACACTATATCTCCCGAAATAAATGGTATAAAATACCGACACAATGGAAAAATAAACACAAAAGCAGTATAATGTGATCCTTTATTGACAACGTTTCGCCCACGCAGTGGGCTTTATCGAGTCACAGACAGATCTACCTGGAAAAAGAGTAACATGAGTATTTACACATGGAAAATTCTCGAGGGATTAGTACCAAACTTGCACACGAAAATCACTCCCTACGAAAGCAAAAGACTCGGCAGGCGATGTAACATCCCCCCAATGAAGAGCAGGGGTGCCACTAGCACGTTGAGGGACACCACAATAAGTGTCAGGGGCCCAAGATTGTTCAACTGCCTCCCAGCATACATCATGGGGATTACCAACAAACCCCTGGCTATCTTCAAGTAGGCACTGGACAGGCACCTAAAGTCGGTACCTGACCAGCCAGGCTATGGTTCGTACGTTGGACTGCGTGCGGCCAGCAGTAACAGCCTGGTTGATCAGGCTCTGGTCCAACATGAGGCCTGGTCACAGACCGGGCCACTGGGGGCGTTGACCCCTGGAATTCTCTTCCAGGTAAACTCCAGGTAAACTCCAGGGAGAATGCTGGGTCAGGTGGAGAATGCTTCATGTGACAGTCTTCAAAGTAGTGATAGTTTAAAACCTTGTGTGACTTAAAGGACCTGCAGTGTTCCATTCTTGAGTTCTATGTGGGATAGCGTTGAAGAAGTTTCTTGGCAATAGGTTCAGCTATGTTGTAGAAGCCGTTGTTCTGGTTGAAGTTGTTGGATATACAGATAAGTGATGATTCCAGGATTCTTCGGTATTGAGTGTTGTCTTCTGGCGATGAGTCTTACGTTTCTGTAGTTGATTAAATGGTTGTGTGAATTTCGGTGTTGAACACAGGCATTTCTTGAGTCGTCAGATCTGCCTGCGTACTGGTGTTCTGAAATACGTGTTTGGAGGTCTCTGGATGTTTCGCCCACGTATAATTTGCTGCAGCCATTACAATGGATTGTGTATACCCCTGCAGTGGATTGAAGTTTGTCCTGTCTGTTACTGGTAATGTCCTTGATGGTGGTGGATGTGGAGGTAGATACTCGGAATGAGGTATTGGAAAAAATGTTGGAAACGTGTTTGGCAAAGGATTGGTGGGGAGGACTATGTATCTTTTCTCGGCAGTATCTTCTCTGGGTGTGTTGAAGATGTTTAATGCCCGTCGTCTGCAGTCTCTAATGAAGTGATGAGGATAGTGAAGTTTAGAAAAACTTGCTCAATAAGGGAGCATTCTTCCTCAAGGAACTCACTGCTGCAGATTCTGAGGTCGCGCAGGAAAAACCTATAATTACACCACGTTTAGTTATGGTGTCGTGGTGAGAGTAGAAGTGGAAGATCGTGTTGGTTGGTAGGTTTTCGATAGACTTTAAAACGAGATTTTAATTTCCTCACGTTTTCCATATCTGAATAATTGAAATTTCTCATCATTGAACTTCATATTGTTTTCTGCAGCCCATTTAAAGATTTGGTTTATGTCTGTTTGGAGTCTTGCAGTGTCTTCAACGGTAGACACTGTCATACAGATTCGGGTGTCATCTGCAAAGGAAGACACGGCACTGTGGCTTATATCCCTGTCTATGTCCGATATGAGGATGAGGAACAGGATGGGAGCAAGTACTGTGCCTTGTGGAACTGAGCTTTTCATTGTAGCCTCAGAATTTACTCTGTTGACTACTACTCTTTGTGTTGTACTTTGTTAGAAATTATAGATCCATCTACCAACTTTTCCTGTTATCCCTTTATCACGCATTTTGTGTGCTATTACACCATGGTTACACTTGTCAAAGGCTTTAACAAAGTCTGTGTATTTAACATTTGTATACTGTTTGTCTTCTAGAGCATCCAGAACCTTGTCGTAGTGGTCCAGTAGTTGGGACAGACAGGAGCGATCTGCTCTAAAACCCATGCTGCCCTGGGTTGTGTAATTGTTGGGTATCTAGATGAGTGACGATCTTCTCTTAAAACCCTTTCAAAGATTTTTATGAAATTGTACTATAGCGCTATTGGTCTGTAGTTCTTTACATTGCTTTACTGCCCCCTTTGTGGAGGGGGGTATGCCTGTTGTCTTTAGTAACTGCGGGACGACCCCCGTGTCCATGCTCCCTCTCCATAGGATGTTAAAAGCACGTGATAGGGGCTTCTTGTGGGTTTTTGATGAACACGGAGTTCCATGAGTCTGGGCCTGGCGCGGAGTGCATGAGCATGTCATTTATTGCCTTTTCGAAGTCATTTGGTTTGAGTAATTAGATAGGCATGCGTCTGCCAAGTTCTGTGGCACTCTCATAAAAAATCATTTAGGGATTCGACTTTCAGTCTTGTTAGCGGCTCGCTAAAAACTGAGTCATACTGTGTCTTTAGTAACTCATTCATTTCCTTGCTGTCATCTGTGTAGGACCCATCCTGTTTTAAATAGGGGCCCAATACTGGATGTTGTTCTCGACTTGATTTGGCATAAGAAAATAAATACTTTGGGTTTTTATTTCAATTTCATTTATGGCTTTTAGTTCTTCCCGTGTTTCTTTGATTCCTGTAAGATTCCTTTAGTTTTAATTCGATGTTTGCTATTTCTCTGACCATTTTCTCCCTACGTATTCAGATATATTGGCCTCTTGTAGCTGCTCCGTTTTTTCTTTGCCTTTGCCTGTATAGTAACGATAGGTATTTGGAGTGTTCTTGATAGTGGGAATGCAATGATAAGGCTTCGGAGGCTTCTACTTTATTTGTATAAAGGTGCGAGTACACAGGCTGCGTGTTCTGTGGCCATGGCTTGGCGGGCCATGCGCCTTGCAAGGGACAGAGGAGTTAGCCATGTTGTCTGAGTGATGTCTGGGCACCAATGAGAATGGCCCAGGGGGGGTCTGGTAGACATGGGTACGCCTACCAGGCTTGCCCTCTGGCGGAAACTATGGGAGCTAGCATGGGGAAATATGAACTCAGCTGGCAGACAGCATGGTTTTCTATGCAGACAGCAAGGCTGCTCCACATCGCTGCCCCACACCCATGGTCGACCCCACCATGTCTGGCAGTAAAAAACTCGGGTCTCTCTCTTTCAAGAACAGGTCACAGAACACGAAAGAAAAAAATATATACATAGAATATGGACATAGAAAAACTTCCCCCAGAGAGGGAAGAAAAAAAAGGTGTGCTTCGTGGTCTAAGGCAGTGAGCGCCGATGCAGCACTGCACGCCTTCCTGCGTCTGGATACATACTGCAACACGGAGACATAGCGGGGCTGAGCTGTGACATAACAGGGTACAGTCTCCTCTAAGAGGTGAAGCAGACATCATAGTAGTCGCTGCAGGGTTCACTCAACCTGGGCACAACCTGCTGATGCGCTCGAGTGAGGTGTCATCAGTAGTCACAACTGGACAGGACTGGCAAGCGACTCAGGAGGACATTCCTTGACTGGCACTGTCGCTGCTGGCGAGTGTGAGGGAGTCGTGACAGGGACGACTCGGCGAAACATCGGGAGGTCGTAAAGCATGCACCATACTGCAGTGAGTGGGCTAGCAGTCAAAGTGACATCATCTTTATACAGGCTCTCACTGGAAGCTGTGACACGAGGCTGACAGTCGCCTGCCGATAGGCTTAATTGCGGCTCGACGAGTGTCATCTCTCAACAGTTGAGTTACAGCAGAAGGATATCTAAGGTCCCCAGACGGTCTACATATAACTGGACTGACGGTCTAGGAGGTGAAGTGGAACGGTCTCAATGGGAGAATCGTCGCGGGTACAATTCAGCAAAGGCATCTACGAGTGGTGAACAATAAGAGCTTTCTGTACAAGGCCCCTGAACACTCGTAACTGATGCATGGACTGACAAATGTCAGCTGTCAAGTGTGCAGGGCGCGGGTCACACACTGGGTGACAAAAACACACAGGTGCTACATAGGACACACGAAACTTCACACATACTACACATGAGGTACAACATGGCTTACTAGCAAATGACGCTTTTCTGTGTAAAAATTGACACAAACAATACTGAACATGTGAGAACACGAACTGAGAGGAATTAATGAACACTCAACTTATCTTCTCTCAAACTTCTGGACAAATAATGAAAAAAAAATGCTCACTGTGAAACTAGAACACTCGGTGATGTCATGGGGTGATGCCCAGGCGTGACATCGCGAGTGACGTCAGCAGACGTCGCGAGGAACGTCAGGCAACATCGTGGGTGACGTAGCGTGGTGACGTTCTGGAGTGACGTGATGATGGATGTCAGGGGTGACATCGCAAAGTGACATCAGTGGAGTGACGTCGTGAAGTCGGCAGCATCGTGACATCAGCAGCATGGTGACGTCATGGGTTGATGCGGGCGCAGACCACAGTGTGGCTTTGGATCTGGCTTAGCTCACGTGGCTTGGTCACACGTGGCTTTGAGTGGCCTCGACACTCAGATACACAGCTCTGGCAATAATTCACAAGGAAATTCAAAAAAACAGCAGAGGGAGTGAGAGCATAGTGGTGTGAGGGGTGTGGTGGCGTGAGTGGTTGAGAGGTGAGGAGCTCTGGCCGCTTCCTACCTCACCCTACCCATACACGAGGGAGACACACTAGACGCTGAAATCCCCCATTAACTCACCTCTGAAGTGCTGGGAAAAAGTTGTGCTGAGCTGAACAACAACAGCAGAACATGCTGGCAAGGTTTAGCACGTGACCCAGAAACAGCGTGGGAGCTGGCGTGAAGTCAGTGACGTCATTTCTGGAGAATTCAAAAATTTGGCCTGATTCATGTACCCGTGCTGGATGTTGGGGAATGCAGACACGACATCAGGATAACTCGTTGAGAGATGGATACTTGTGTAGAGTGATGAAGCGAAGACAAACCATTCCTCTTCCTTCCTCTCGGGCAAACACAGCTGTGAGGCACCGCTTCCACCATTTATAACGTGTTGTTTGGCGTCTTCTTAGGGGGCTGGTTGCAATGATAAGGCTTCAGAGGCTTCTACTTTATTTGTATAAAGGGGGAGTACACAGGTTTCATGTTCGGCCATGGCCGGCGGGCCATGCCCTTGCGGGGACAGAGGAGTTAGGCCTAGTTGTCGAGTAGCCCGGCACCATGAGAATGGCCCAGGGCAGGTCTGGTAGACGTGGGTACGCTTACCAGGCTTGCTCTCTGGCGGAAACTATGGGGCTAGCATGGCGCAAAATATGAACTCAGCTGGCAGACAGCATGGTTTTCTTCAACACAAGGCTGTCTACATCAGGGGGCGCCTCTCTCTTCTAGTTTACATCTTCTCCTCCTTTCCTTAAGAGAATTTGCCTTGAGCAATCCTCAAGTGCCACAAGTTAATTTTCAGACATAGGTTAGATCCGTGGTGCAGCTATCTTCCCCGTTTATATCATTTAGGACTTGGTTTACTTGGTCCCACCTTATGTTTTTGTTATTGAAGTTGAATTTGGGAAGGCTCCCTGTGGCTGATCCCTTTTGTCGATCTGGGGGTCCCGCATACATGTCTGGACCTCTATTATGTTGTGATCTGAGATATTGTTTTTTATATGATGACATTTCGTAATTCTATCATCATTTTTGGGGAAGATGAGGTCCAGCGTATTCTAATCTTGTAGGCTCTACTATTTGCTTGTTTAAGGTGAATTTGGTGCAGAATTTAAAAGTTCATGCGTGTGCGAGTTTTTATCTGAGCTGCCTCCTGGCGTTTTTTCTGCTAACACATTGTTTGCAATATTCCTCCATTTAGGTGCCTTAGGTTGAAATCCCCAGGAGCAAGATGTTGTGGACAGGAGCTGAAGTTTTCCAGACAGTGGTAAATTTTTAGAAGCTGTTCCGGAATTGTTGGGACATTGCATCCGGAGGCTTGTATACAACTATGATGACCAGGTTTTACTGATCTTTACTGCTAATACTTCAACTACATCATTTGAGGCATTTAGTAGTTTTTAACATATAAGTGACTCGTGATATACAGGCCAACCCCCCTTTTGCCTGTTCACTCTGTCACATCTGTATAGGTTGTAGCCCGATCCAAAATTTCATTGTCCAAGGGATCTCTTATGTGGGTCTTTTGTAAAGCCGCAAACATAGCAGTCCACAGATGTAAGGGATCTTGTTGTTCGTTGCTGGTTTTAGACCCTGTATATTTCAAAGATGAATGTCGTTTGATTGGTGGTATGGGGGGTCTTTTTTCCTGGCCCCATTATCTGTTGTGTTGGAGTGGGCCATTAACTGTGTTCCACTTCAGAAATGATTCAGTTGGTGTGATTTCTGTCATTTCCTGCCAGTTTTTTTTTCCTTCCTGGCACAAAAATACCTCTCCGAAGTGGCTGTGGCTACCCAGGTTTTGCCATGGTGTGGGATGTTCTGTGTCGTCTTGTACCCTTTAGGTGGTATGCCTGGCAATATTAGTTATACCCTTCTTTCCTGAACTGATGAGGGGGATATTTCAGGGGGGGAAAGCTTACAGGACGGGAGGTTGCATTTTCCTGTTTTCATATGGGCACGGCTTTTTCTGGGGTGATCATAATTGCATGTTAGATCTGTTTCCCAGAAATTCCATGCCTGCAGATACCGATATAATATTCACATAGGCCCTGGTTTCCGTTTCCCCTGTTTTTTTGTGACTGTGTTCCCCATTGTTTTCCCCTTTATTGGTGCATGTGTTCCTGTCTCGTTTCTATTCGGCACTAGTGCTAACAATGGAGCCTTCACGTTCTGGTAATTTATCTTCAGTTTTTCCCGGGCATCCTTCTGTTTACTATCACCGTGGTATTGTTGGGATTTAACATGGGTTTTTGTTCCTTGTCTACACCTGTTTCACTAGAGCTCCTGTCCCCCTTCGGGTCACCATTTTATTTCTTTATTCCTACTTTTACTGTCTACGGGGGGCAACATCTGTACGGGGGCGATAGCACCATCTGGCCCAGATTTTACTTTCCCAACTGTTATAGAATGCTGTCATTTTTGAAGGCCGATTTGTTTGTCATCTTTTAATATCAATGTGATTTATTCCACAGTTCAACCCATTTGGGAAATACCCAAAACATTTCCCCTGGTTTAATATCTCGTGAAGTTGTTTCCCGAATGCTTGTACAAGGGGCGGCTCCATTTACATAGAAGTTGCATGTAATCCATCCAGTGGAACGCTTGTTTTTGGTTGCATACTACACAGGTTTTAAAGGATCGTTTTTTGTTGGTTGTTTTACTGTATATTCTACTAATGCTTCCTGAAATGGTGATCTGCCTATTTGTATCTATCTATTTTATTTGCATGTGTAAGTGTTTGGGACAATCTTACCGCTTAAGTTATTGTTATTGTTTGGGTGTTTGATAAGGCCACCTAAAAAACCGTCCGCTAGATCAGCTTCGAAAGTATTTTAGCAATTTTTCTTTCTACAAAATGTTGAAAATTATTCTAAATACATATTAAGACTTCAAACTATTGCTTACTGCAGTTCATGAATAAGCTAGTAATGTAAATACTTTTATTTTTGCAGACATTGTTTTGGCGAGTCGCTGCTGGTCATGACGTCTCTAAGACTTGCACCCCCCCCCACAACACTGCCTTCACCCCCCAGCAGCTCCCAAACCCCCTTCACCATGCAGCAGCTGCCCACAACACTGCCTTCACCACGAGCAGCTGCCCACAACACTCCTTCACCACACAGCAGCTGCCCCCCTCCTTTTTACCACCCATCGTTTCCCACAACACTGCCTTCACCACGCAGCAGCTGCCCACAACACTGCCTTCACCAAGGGAAACCCCCAAAAACTGCCTTCACCACGCAACAGCTGCCCACAACACGGCCTTCACCACCCATCGCTGCCCCCCTGCCTTCACCACGCAGCAGCTGCCCACAACACTGCCTTCACCACGCAGAAGCTGCCCACAACACTGCCTTCACCACGCAGAAGCTGCTCACAACACTCCCCTTTACCACCAGCAGCTGCCCCAACACGGCCTTCACCACACAGCTCCCACAACACTCCTTTTACCACCCATCAGCTGCCCACAACACTCCCCCACCACGCAGCAGCTGCCCCAAAAAACTGCCTTCACCACGCAGAAGCTGCCCACAACCCCGCCTTCACCACGCAACAGCTGCCCACAACACGGCCTTCAACCACCCATGTGCCCACAACACTGCCTTCACCACGCAGCGCTGCCCACAACACCCTTCACCACGCGAAGCCCCCCTCTTTTCACCACCACAGCTGCCCCCAACACTGCCTTCACCACGCAGCAGCTGCCCCAACACTGCCTTCCCCGCAGCGCTGCCCCAAAAAGGTTTTACCACGCAGCGCTGCCCCCAGGCCCTTTTCACTCCAGCGCTGCCCACCACTGCCTTCACCACGCAGCGCTGCCCCAACACTGCCTTCACCACCAGCAGCTGCCCACAACACTCCTTTTTCCCGCAGCGCTCCTACAACACTGCCTTCACCACGCAGAAGCTGCCCACATCACTGCCTTCACCACGCACCTGCCCCCCTGTTTTTACCACGCGCGCTCCCCAAAAACCCCCCTTACCACGCGCGCTCCCCCCAACCTGCCTTCACCACGCAGCAGCTCCCCAACCTCCTTCACCACGCACCCCGCCCCCACGGCCTTCACCACCCAGCGCTGCCCAAACCCCTGCCTTCACCACGCAGCAGCTGCCCACAACATGCCTTACCACGCAGCAGCTGCCCCAACACTGCCTTCCCAAACCAGCAGCTCCCCCCAACATGGAGGAATTTCAACCTGTAACGACGTCTCCAACTGCTGCATTTTAAACCACCAAATGTTAGGGTAGACCTTTACATTGGTTGTCTCCACCTCTCAGACTGGTCAATGTTGCTGTGTTGATCACTGTTGCAGCAGACAAAAGGAAAACACACCTCAGACTGGTCAAAGTTGCTGTGTTGATCACTGTTTGGGGAGACACGCCAGGCACAGCCTCCTCAGACTGGTCAAAGTTGCTGTTTTCCGTTTCAGCAGACACAGCCAGGCACAGCGCTCC
>WNWK01035674.1:0-19618 GCA_009830355.1 Cherax destructor | reverse complement strand
ATTTTTAAAGCAGGGGACAAGTCGTTACCATCAAATTACCGCCCAATAAGTCTAACATCAATTGTAGGCAAATTATTAGAACATAAGAAAGGAGGAACACTGCAGCAGGCCCATACTAGGCAGGTCCTTCACATTCCATCCCACTAACAGAACATTTGTTCAACCTAATTTTCAATGCTACCCAAGAAATAAGCTTTGATCATTTTATTTACTCATGTGCAATTCCCACTCAAATCCAACCTCTCTCACTCATGAATTTGTCCAACCTAAATTTAAAACTACCCAAGGTCCTTGCTTCAATAACCCTACTAGGCAGACTGTTCCACTCATCAACTACCCTATTTCCAAACCAATACTTTCCTATATCCTTTCGAAATCTAAACTAATCCAACTTGAATCCATTATTGCGGGTTCTCTCTTGAAGAGATACCCTCAAGACCTTATTTATATCCCCTTTGTTAATACCCATTTTCCACTTGTATACCTCGATCATGTCTCCCCTCATTCTAAGAACATAAGAACATAAGAATGGAGGAACACTGCAGAAGGCCTACTGGCCCATACAAGGCAGGTCCATATCAAAACCCCCACTACCTAAGAATTTATTCCCGTACTCAGGACACCAATCAAACCCAGCCCCTCCCACTCATATATTTAAGAACATAAGAACATAACATTTCATGACAGAAATGTTAAAAGGAGGGGGGGATATAGTGCTGGAGTGGTTGGTATTTTTGTTTAATAAATGTATGAAAGAGGGAAGGTACCTGGGGATTGGCAGAGAGCATGTATAGTTCCTTTATATAAAGGGAAGGGGGATAAAAGAGAGTGTAAAATTTATAGGGGAATAAGTTTACTGAGTATACCAGGTAAAGTGTATGGCAGGGTTATTATTGAAAGAATTAGAGATAAGACAGAGAGTAGGATTGCAGATGAGCAAGGAGGCTTTAGAGTGGGTAGGGATGTGTAGATCAAGTGTTTACAGTGAAGCATATATGTGAACAGTATTTAGATAAAGGTAGAGAATTTTTTATTGCATTTATGGATTCAGAAAAGGCATATGATAGAGTGGATAGGGGAGCAATGTGGCAAATGTTGCAAGTGTATGGAATAGGTAGTAAGTTACTGAAGGCTGTAAAGAGTTTTTATGAGGATAGTGAGGCGCAGGTTAGGGTGTGTAGGAGAGAGGGAGATTTTTCCCGGTAAAAGTAGGTCTTAGACAGGGATGTGTAATGTCACCATGGTTGTTTAATATATTTATAGATGGGGTTGTAAAAAGTAAATGCTAGGGTGTTGGGGAGAGGGTGGATTAAATTATGGAGAATTAAATGCAAAATGGGAGTTGACACAGTTACTTTTGCTGATGATACTGTGCTTATGGGAGATTCTAAAGAAAAGTTGCAAAGGTTAGTGGACGAGTTTGGGAGAGTGTGTAAAGGTAGAAAGTTAAAAGTGAACATAGATAAGAGTAAGGTGATGAGGGTATCAAATGATTTAAATAAAGAAAAATTGGATATCACATTGAGAGAGGGATTATGGAAGAAGTAAATGTTTTCAGATATTTGGGAGTTGACGTGTCAGCGGATGGGTTTATGAAGGATGAGGTTAACCATAGAATTGATGAAGGAAAAAGGTGAGTGGTGCATTGAGGTATCTGTGGAGACAAAAACGTTATCCATGGAGGCAAAGAAGGGAATGTACGAAAGTATAGTGGTACCAACACTCTTATATGGGTGTGAAGCATGGGTTGCAAATGCTGCAGCGAGGAGGAGGCTGGAGGCAGTGGAGATGTCCTGTCTAAGGGCAATGTGTGTGTAAATATTATGCAGAAAATTCGGAATGTGGAAATTAGGAGAAGGTGTGGAGTTACTAAAAGTATTTGTCAGAAGGCTGAAGAAGGGTTGTTGAGGTGGTTTGGTCATTTAGAGAGAATGGATCAAAGTAGAATGACTTGGAGACGTATAAATCTGTAGGGAAGGAAGGCGGGGTAGGGGTCGTCCTAGAAAGGTTGGAGGGAAGGGGTAAAGGAGGTTTGTGGGCGAGGGCTTGGACTTCCAGCAAGCATGTGTGAGCGTGTTAGATAGGAGTGAATGGAGACGAATGGTTTTGGGACATGACGATCTGTTGGAGTGTGAGCAGGGTAACATTTTGTGAAGGGATTCAGGGAAACCAGTTAATTGATTTAGTTGGACTTGAGTCCTGGAAATGGGAAGTACAATGCCTGCACTTTAAAGGAGAGGGTCTGAGATAGTGACAGCTGGGAGGGACTTTTCTCAGCTGTCGTATCTGAGCTCCTCTGCAAAGACAGTGATTATGTATGAGTGTGGTGAAAGTGTTGAATGATGATGAAAGTATTTTCTTTTTGGGGATTTTCTTTCTTTTTGGGTCACCCTGCCTCGGTGGGAGACGGCCGACTTGTTGAAAAAAAAAAAAAAAAAAGAACATAGAAAGGAGGAACACTGCAGCAGGCCTGTTGGCCCATACTAGCAAGTCCTTCACAATCCATCCCACTAACAGAATAATTGCCCAACCTAATTTTCAATTCTACCCAAGAAATAAGCTTTGCAGATTCTATTAACTCAAGTGCGAGTCCCACTTAAATCCAACCCCTCTCACTCATGCATCCATCCAACCCAAATTTGAAACCACATAAGGTCCTAGCTTCAATGACCCTACTAGGCTCAAATATCTTTTAGGGCAGAAGAAAGGAATTTATAGGCGTATCAAAAGAGGTGAGGGTCATCTTACGAATCAGTATATTGACATTAAGAGGACGTTAAAAGGGATAAGAAAAGCTAAGCGGACTAAGAAATTAAAGTTGCTAGGATTGAAAACTAACCCAAAAGTTTTTCCAGGTGTATAGAACAAAAGTTAGAGATAAGATAGGTCCCCTTAAAAATAATTATGGGTATCTTACTGACAAAGAGAATGAAATGTGCTCTATTTTTAATAATTATTTTCTCTCAGTTTTCACTCAGGAAGACACTAATAATATCCCAAGAATTAGGTATTTTAGTGGGCCTGAAGAAGATAAATTATGTAGTATCACAGTCACTAGCGAAATGGTTATCAAACAGATAGACCGTTTGAAGCAACATAAATCGCCAGGCCCTGATGAGCTTTTTCAAGGGTTCTTAAGGAATGCAAAATTGAACTCTGTGAACCCTTAACTAACATTTTTAACCTATCTCTTCAAACAGGTGTAGTGTCTGATACGTGGAAGATGGCTAATGTAATTCCTATTTTTAAAGCAGGGGACAAGTCGATACCATCAAATTACCGCCCAATAAGTCTAACTTCAATTGTAGGCAAATTATTAGAGTCGATTATAGCTGATAACATAAGAAGCCATCTCGATAGGCATAATTTGATTAATGATACTCAACATGGATTCACCAGGGGCCGTTCGTGCCGAACTAATTTATTAACTTTTTCAGTAAGGCTTTTGAGGCAGTTGATCATGATAAAGAATTCGATATTGTTTATTTGGATTTTAGTAAGGCTTTTGATAGAGTACCACATCAGAGACTGTTAAAGAAAGTGGCTGCTCACGGCATTGGAGGAAAAGTGTTTTCATGGATCGAGTCATGGCTCACCAATAGGAAGCAGAGGGTGTGCATTAATGGGGTTAAATCTGAGTGGGGATCTGTAACAAGTGGCGTTCCACAGGGATCGGTTTTGGGCCCGTTGTTGTTTATAATATATATAAATGACCTTGACGAGGGAATTACTAGTGATATGAGCAAATTCGCTGATGACACAAAGATAGGTAGGATAATCGATTCAGACGTAGATGTCACGGAACTTCAGGAGGATTTAGACAAACACGCATTTCAGAACACCAGTATGCAGGCAGATCTGACGACTCAAGAAATGCCTGTGTTCAACACCGAAATTTACACAACCATTTAATCAACTACAGAAACGCAAGACTCATCGCCAGAGAAGACAACACGCAATACCGAAGAATCCTAGAATCATCACTCATCTGTATATCCAACAACTTCAACCAGAACAACGGCTTCTACAACATAGCTGAACCTATTGCCAAGAAACTTCTTCAACGCTATCCCACCTAGAACTCAAGAATGGTACACTGCAGGTCCTTTAAGTCACACTATGTTTTAACTATCACACTTTTTTTAAGACTCACATGCAGCTTTCTCCACCTGACCCAGCATTCTCCACCTGACTGTACCCCATATATATCTCCATGTTGCTCATTTTCCAGGTAGATCTGTCTGTGACTCGATAAAGCCCACTGCGTGGGAGAAACGTTGTCAATAAAGGATCACATACTGCTTATGTGTTTATTTTTCCAGTGAACTCCAAGAGGATTTGGACAAATTAATGTCTTGGTGTGAAAAGTGGCAGATGAAGTTCAATGTGGACAAGTGTAAGGTACTAGTCCTTGGTAATGAAAATATCCCTCGAATTTATAAGCTAGGTGAAGTAGAGCTTGATCATACAGAATGTGAAAAAGACTTGGGAGTCATGGTAAGCAGGAATCTAAAGCCAAGACAACAGTGCCTAAGTGTGCGCAATAAGGCTAACAGATTACTAGGATTTATTTCAAGAAGTATAAGCAACAGAAGTCCAAAAGTTATTTTACAGCTCTATACATCACTAGTGAGACCTCATTTGGATTATGCAGCTCAGTTTTGGTCTCCTTACTACAGGATGGATATACATTCATTGGAGAACATACAAAGAAGAATGACTAAAATGATTTACAGTATAAGAAATCTCCCGTATGAAGATAGACTTAGAGCGTTGAATCTCCACTCTCTGGAGAGACGTAGAATGAGGGGATATATCATCGAGGTGTACAAGTGGATGATGGGCATAAACAAAGGAGATATTAATAAAATACTGAGGATATCGAACCAAGTAAGAACCAGAAATAACGGATTTAAATTGGATAAATTTAGATTTAGAAAGGACATAGGCAAGTACTGGTTTTCGAACAGAGTTGAAGATGCGTGGAACAATCTTCCGAGTACTGTGATAGAGGCTAGGACCTTGGGTGGCTTTAAAAAGAGATTGGACGAATATATGAGTGGGAGGGGCTGGGTTTGATTGGTGTCGTGAGTACGGGAATAAATTCTTAGGTAGTGGTGGTTTTGATATGGACCTGCCTTGTATGGGCCGGTAGGCCTTCTGCAGTGTTCCTCCATTCTTATGTTCTTATATGTTCTTATGTGTTTATGCCTCCAGCACTGAGGCAGATAATAGGATTGATCCCATTACCGTTCATGATGTTGTTAACCCGGCTAACAATATCCTCCATCCCAGCCCCAGGAAAGCAAACCCTCTGTCTCCTACTCCTATCCTTCAAGCAGAATGCCCTATCCATATACCTAACCTGGCTATCCCCAACAACAACAATGTTTTTACCTTCCTTTGTGTCGTTCGTCGTGACGTTCCCAGTAGTCGACTCACATTCATCGGGTAGCACGGAGAAGGCATTCGATGTTTCCACAGCAGTCTCTTTCTTCTTCATCGTTTCTAACTCTCCATTCGTTTTCTTGATCTTCAACTTCGTTCCTTGAAGTCCGGCCACTGCCCAGGTTCCCTTCTTGACATGAGGACTCACAACAGGAGGACTACTACTACTACGTCTTACAAGTGAATGTAATTTAAGGGTCTTCAATCTTTCTTCGTAAGGAAGATTTCTAATGCTATGTATTAATTTAGTCATTCTACGCTGAATGTTTTCTAACGAATTTATGTCCATTCTGTAATATGGAGACCAAAACTGAGCTGCGTAATCTAGGTGAGGCCTTACTAATGATGTATAAAGCTGTAATATAACCTCAGGACGTCTGTTGCTAACACTTCTTGATATAAATCCCAGTAATCTATTTGCCTTATTACGTACGCTTAGGCATTGCTGTCTTGGTTTAAGGTTGCTGCTTACCATCACCCCCAAGTCCCTCTCGCAATCTGTATGGCTAAGTTCTACGCTATTTAACTTATAAGTGCTTGGGTTATGGACACTCCCGAGCTTCAGAACCTTGCATTTATCTACATTGAACTGCATCTGCCACTTTTCTGACCACGAATTAAGTTTGTCTAAATCTTCCTGAAGTTCTATGACATCAATGTTTGAATCAATTATCCTACCTATCTTCGTGTCGTCGGCGAATTTGCTCATATCACTAGTAATTCCCTCGTCAAGGTCATTGATATATATTATAAATAACAACGGGCCTAAGACTGATCCCTGTGGAACACCACTTGTTACAAGTCCCCATTCGGATTTAACCCCATTTATGCACAGTCTCTGCTTCCTATTGGTTAGCCATGACTTCTCGCAATCTGTATGGCTAAGTTCTACGTTATTTAACTTATAAGTGCTTGGGTTATGGACACTCCCGAGCTTTAGAACCTTGCATTTATCTACATTAAACTACATTTATGCACACTCTCTGCTTCCTATTGGTGAGCCATGACTCGATCCATGACAACACTTTTCCCCCAATGCCATGAGCTGCCACTTTCTTTAACAGCCTCTGGTGTGGTACTCTATCAAAAGCCTTACTAAAGTCTAAATAAACAATATCGAATTCTTTATCATGATCAACAGCCTCAATAGCTTTACTGAAGAAGGTTAATAAATTAGATAGGCAGGAACGCCCCTCGTGAATCCATGCTGAGTCTCATTAATCAATTTATGGTTATCTAGATGGCTTCTAATAATATCAGCTATAATTGACTCTAGTAATTTGCCTACAATTGAGGTAAGGCTTATTGGGCGGTAATTTGATGGTAGTGACTTGTCCCCTGCTTTAAAAACAGGAATTACATTAGCCATCTTCCACATATCAGACACTACACCTGTTTGAAGAGATAAATTAAAAATGTTAGATAATGGTTCACAGAGTTCTATTTTGCATTCCTCAAGAACCCTTGCAAAAAACTCATCAGGACCCGGCGATTTATTTTGTTTCAATCGGTCTAGTTGTTTCATAACCATTTCGCTAGTGACTGTGATATTACATAATTTATCTTCTTCTGGGCCTCTGTAAAAATTAAATTCTGGGATATTATTAGTATCTTCCTGCGTAAAAACCGAGAGAAAATAATTATTAAAAATAGAGCACATATCATTCTCCTAACTTTTGTTCTATAAACCTGGAAAAAACTTTTTGGGTTAGTTTTTGAATCCCTGGCAACTTTAATTTCATAGTCCCGTTTAGCTTTTCTTATACCCTTTTTAACGTCCCTCTTAATGTCAGTATACTGATTTATAAGATGTCCCTCACCTCTTTTTATGCACCTATAAATTCCTTTCTTCTGCCCTAAAAGATATTTGAGCCTATTATTCATCCATTTTGGGTCATTTCTACTTGATCTAATTTCTTTATACAGGATAAATGTTCTTTGGGCAGCCTGTATAGGGTTAAGAAAACTGTCATATTAATACCTCTCTTCGTTACCCCAGTCCACAGTTGATAAGTGTTCAAGACGTGTCTAGTGTACTCCCTGTGGACTGAATCAAGATACCCCTATTGAGCAACTTTACCAACAGCTTAAGGATGAATTGAGGGTAGCGAAGCTTGAGATACGGCGATTGACGGAGGAAAACAAGAGGATTCGTAGTAGTCCTCCTGTTGTGAGTCCTCAGGTCAAGAAGGGAACCTGGGCAGTGATCGGACAGCATGGGACGAAGTTGAATATCAAGAAGACGAATGGAGAGGTAGTAACGACGAAGAAGCAAGAGACTTCTGTGGAAACTTCGAACTCCTTTTCTGTGCTACCAGACGAATGTGAGTCGACTACTGGGAACGTCACGACGAACGGTACCAAGGAAGGTAAAAACATTGTTGTTGTTGGGGATAGCTAAGTTAGATATATGGATAGGGCCTTCTGCTTGAAATATAGGAGTAGGAGACAGAGGGTTTGCTTTCCTGGGGCTGGGATGGAAGACATTGTTAGCCGGCTTGACAACATCATGCATGGTAATGGGATCAATCCTATTATCTGCCTCAGTGCTGGAGGCAATGATGTAGCCAAGCGTAGAAGTGAGGATTTAGTTAGTAGGTATAAGGCAGCAATAGACATCATTAGGAAGAAGGGAGAGAGCCCTGTTATATGTGGCATTTTGCCAAGAAGGGGTGTTGGAAATGAATGGCTGTCCAAAGCGATTGGTATAAATTGCTGGCCTGACAAACACTGTAAGGATAATGCAGTCCCATTCATTGACAACTGGGACCACTTCTATGGCCGAAATGACATGTATGCCAGGGATGGGGTTCACTTATCCAGGGAAGGTGTAGGATTTCTCGCTAGCTCATTTGAGGATGTATTTAGGGCTTTAAACTAGGATTAGTTAGAGGTATGGGTTTAGGAATGGTAAATAATGAGGGCCAAAATATTGATATCATAAATCTTAACAATGGTTCTCTGAACCATTCATCTACATCCTGTCTGACACAGCAACAGCTTGGGATCTTGGTACAAACGAATTCTTCAACACTTGTCAAACCTTTGGACGAAGACCTACTTCGAATAGTGGATGGTACCACTATGACCCCGCCTCTTGGAATGCTTCACCTCACTTGATTACAGCATATAAGCCACCTCTACGGCCTTGTGCTACACACTTCTAACAAGATTGATGTACTGAACACATCGACTCCAGGCCGAGGGACTGATAACCTCAAACTCCTCCTCACCTTTCTACTTTGTATTGGACTGATGAAGCCACTGTGTGGCGAAACGTTTCCTCAATAAAGATACCCAAGTGTTGCAAATGTGTCTAATTTATAGCTTAAGGAGGAATTGAGGGTAGTGAAGCTTGAGATTCGGCGATTGACGGAGGAAAACAAGAGGATTCGTAGTAGTCCTCCTGTTGTGAGTCCTCAGGTCAAGAAGAGAACCTGGGCAGTGGCCGGACTTCATGGAACGAAGTTGAAGATCAAGAAAACGAATGGAGAGTTAGAAACGATGAAGAAGAAAGAGACTGCTGGGGAAACTGTTGTGGAAACATCGAACGCCTTCTCCATGCTACCCGATGAATGTGAGTCGACTACTGGGAACGTCACGACGAACGACACCAAGGAATGTAAAAACATTGTTGTTGTTGGGGATAGCCAGGTTAGGTATATGGATAGGGCATTCTGCTTGAAGGATAGGAGTAGGAGACAGAGGGTTTGCTTTCCTGGGGCTGGGATGGAGGATATTGTTAGCCGGCTTGACAACATCATGAACGGTAATGGGATCAATCATATTATCTGCCTCAGTGCTGGAGGCATTATGTAGGCAAGCGTAGAAGTGAGGATTTAGTTAGAAGGTACAGGACAGCAATAGACATAATTAGGAAGAAGGGGGGGCGCCCTGTTATATGTGGCATTTTGCCAAGAAGGGGTGTTGGAAATGAATATCTGTCCAGAGCGATTGGTATAAATTGCTGGCTGGACAAACAATGTAAGGATAATGCAGTCCCATTCATTGACAACTGGGACCACTTCTATGGCCGAAATGACATGTATGCCAGGGATGGGGTTCACTTATCCAGGGCAGGTGTAGAATTTCTCTCTAGCTCAGTTGAGGATGTTGTTAGGGCTTTAAACTAGGATTAGTTAGAGGTATGGGTTTAGGAATGGTGAATAATGAGGGTCAAAATATTGATTCAGGCTTTGATATCATAAATCTTAACAATAACAGTAATCGAGTAACACAGGGTAATAATAGTAACAGAAATTGTGTAAAACAAAAGCTGAATATGAAAAAGGTTCACAAGAAGATACATCTCAATGTATTTTACACTAACTGTCGAAGCGCCAGAAATAAAATTAACGAATTACGTTTGGTAGCATGTGCTTGGAACTTTGATGTCATTGCAATAACTGAAACATGGTATAATTTAAAGAGTCGGGATATGAAATTAATTTTTACAGAGGCCCAGAAGAAGATAAATTATGTAATATCACAGTCACTAGCGAAATGGTTATGAAACAACTAGACCGATTGAAACAAAATAAATCGCCGGGTCCTGATGAGCTTTTTGCAAGGGTTCTTAAGGAACGCAAAATGGAACTCTGTGAACCATTATCTAACATTTTTAATTTATCTCTTCAAACAGGTGTAGTGTCTGATATGTGGAAGATGGCTAATGTAATTCCTATTTTTAAAGCAGGGGACAAGACACTACCATCAAATTACCGCCCAATAAGCCTTACCTCAATTGTAGGCAAATTACTAGAGTCAATTATAGCTGATATTATTAGAAGCCATCTAGATAACCATAAATTGATTAATGAGACTCAGCATGGATTCACGAGGGGCCGTTCCTGCCTATCTAATTTATTAACCTTCTTCAGTAAAGCTATTGAGGCTGTTGATCATGATAAAAAATTCGATATTGTTTATTTAGACTTTAGTAAGGCTTTTGATAGAGTACCGCACCAGAGGCGGTTAAAGAAAGTGGCAGCTCATGGCATTGGGGGAAAAGTGTTGTCATGGATCGAGTCATGGCTCACCAATAGGAAGCAGAGAGTGTGCATAAATGTAGTTCAATGTAGATAAATGCAAGGTTCTAAAGCTCGGGAGTGTCCATAACCCAAGCACTTATAAGTTAAATAACGTAGAACTTAGCCATACAGATTGCGAGAAGGACTTGAGGGTGATGGTAAGCAGCAACCTTAAACCAAGACAGCAATGCCTAAGCGTACGTAATAAGGCAAATAGATTACTGGGATTTATATCAAGGATTTATATCAAGTCATTAGTAAGGCCTCACCTAGATTACGCAGCTCAGTTCTGGTCTCCATATTACAGAATGGACATAAATTCGTTAGAAAACATTCAGCGTAGAATGACTAAATTAATACATAGCATTAAAAATCTTACTTACGAAGAAAGATTGAAGACCCTTAAATTACATTCACTTGTAAGACGTAGAATGAGGGGAGACATGATCGAGGTATGCAAGTGGAAAATGGGTATTAATAAAGAGGATATAAATAAGGTCTTGAGGGTATCTCTCCAAGAGAGAACCCGCAATAATGGATTCAAGTTAGATAAGTTTAGATTTAGAAAGGATATAGGAAAGTATTGGTTTGGAAATAGGGTAGTTGATGAGTGGAACAGTCTGCCTAGTAGGGTTATTGAAGCTAGGACCTTGGGTAGTTTCAAGTTTGGGTTGAATGAGGGAGCATTCTTCTTCAAGGAACTCACTGCTGCATATTCTGAGTGTGCGTAGGAAAAAGCTATAATTACACCACATTTAGTTTTGGTGTCGTGGTGAGAGTAGACGTGGAGAAGATCGTGTTGATTGGTAGGTTTTCGATAGACTTTAAAACGAAGTTCATGGTCAGCTTTGCAGAGAAGAACATCAAGGAAAGGAAGAGTGTTGTCAACTTCTTCTTCTAGTGTAAACTGGATTGATGGCTCGACCTGGTTGAGTTCGTGTTGGAGAGCTTGAACGTTGAAGCGTCTTTGAGTTATGATGAGAATGTCGTCAACATAACGAAGCCAGGTGACCGAAGAGGGAATAATAGTGGAAAATCGCTCGGCTTCCAAATGTTCCATATATAGGTTCGCAAGGACGGCACTAAGTGGCGATCCCATGGACAACGTTTCGCCCACTGCGTGGACTGATGAAGCCACTGTGTGGCGAAACGTTTCCTCAATAAAGATACCCAAGTGTTGCAAATGTGTCTAATTTATAACTTAAGGAGGAATTGAGGGTAGTGAAGCTTGAGATTCGGCGATTGACGGAGGAAAACAAGAGGATTCGTAGTAGTCCTCCTGTTGTGAGTCCTCAGGTCAAGAAGAGAACCTGGGCAGTGGCCGGACGTTGTCAATAAAGGATCACATTATACTGCTTATGTGTTTATTTTTCCATTGTGTCGGTATTTTATACCATTTATTTCCAGCCCCATTGTTGTTCATAATTTACATAAATGACCTTGATGAAGGAATTGCAAGTGACATGAGTAAATTTGCTGATGATACAAAAATAGGCCGTATGATTCATTCTGAGGAGGATACCAGTGAACTCCAGGAGGATTTGGACAAATTAATGTCTTGGTCTGAAAAGTGGCAGATGAAGTTCAATGTGGACAAGTCCTTGGTAATGAAAATATCCCTCGAATTTATAAACTAGGTGAAGTAGAGCTTGATCATACAGAATGTGAAAAAGACTTGGGAGTCATGGTAAGCAGGAATTAAAAGCCAAGACAACAGTGCCTAAGTGTGCGCAATAAGGCTAACAGATTACTAGGATTTATTTCAAGAAGTATAAGCAACAGAAGTCCAAAAGTTATTTTACAGCTCTATACATCACTAGTGAGACCTCATTTGGATTATGCAGCTCAGTTTTGGTCTCCAAAGAAGAAGATACTAAGACCAAAAGAGGCATCATCATCGGATTCTTCCTAAGAGCTTACCGAATTTGTAGTCCTGAGTTTCTTGACGAGGAATGTACATACATTCACCAAACCTTCACTGAGTTACATTTTCCTTCCTTTTTCATCAAAGATTGCAAGAAAAGAGCTCTTCAGATCATTAATTCTCCACGCATCAACACCACTCCTAACAAAGTTATAATTCTTCCCAACAGCCAGGTTGCATCCAACATTTCTAAAGTATTTGCACAAGCTAACACTAGAGTCGCCATCGCTTCCAGTACTTCTATTAAGGATCTAACCAAGACTAAATCCAAGCACCATGAACCAGTCAACGCAGGGGTCTACACTATACCCTGTGGAGGCTGCGACAGAATTTATGTAGGAGAAACAGCAAGGAACCTCGAAACACGCATCAATGAACACATTAATGCATGCAGAAACGATAACCTGAACAACGCCTGCGTACAACACCGAAATTCCAACAATCATCTCATGAAATTCAAAGACGCCGACTAGTAATCAAAGAAACTAATTTCCGTAGACGCAAATGCCTTGAATCAGCACTTATCTCTGTTTCTAACACAATTAAACAAAACAAAGGCAGCTTCACCATCTCTGAAGTCTTAGCAAGAATCCTCCTGAAAACAGTAAACCCTACCATCACATAGTCTCTCCTGCTAATTCAACACAAGCACATCGTAGATGTGAAACACTCCTACAGGCCTTCGATATTTCAACCTCCAGCAGAAATATATTTGTCTAACCTATTGTTATACTACCCAAGTATTTGTTTTATCACCTTTTACTCATGTGCATGTTGATTGTTCTACCTTATTGTATTACTACTACTACGACTAATATCACTACTACTACCACCACTAGTATTTCACCTCACTGTGAGAGTATATATAAGCCCACTATGTCCATTATCGCTTGTAACGGCTTGAGAAAGCTCCTGGAGAGCGAAACGTTGCCACAATAAAATGTCACATTAGTTGCATTTGTGTCCTTTTACTTAACACATAGTACAGTGCAGTAACATAATACAGTGCAGTAACATAATACAGTGCAGTAACAACACATAATACAGTGCAGTAACAACACATAATACAGTGCAGTAACACATAATACAGTGCAGTAACAACACATAATACAGTGCAGTAACAACACATAATACAGTGCAGTAACACATAATACAGTGCAGTAACACATAATACAGTGCAGTAACACATATTACAGTGCAGTAACACATAATACAGTGTAGTAACACATAATTCAGAACAGTAACACATAATACAGTGCAGTAACACATAATACAGTGCAGTAACACATAGTACAGTGCAGTAACACATAATACAGTGCAGTAATATAATACAGTGCAGTAACACATAATACAGTGCAGCGACACATACTACAATGCAGTAACACATAATACAGTGCAGTAACACATAATACAGTGCAGTAGCACATAGTACAGTGCAGTAACACATAATACAGTGCAGTAAGATTGTCGTGTCAGTATTATATATACACTTGTGTAGTGTATCAGCATTCATCCTAGTTATACAGCTGGTCCCTTTGCGTGTGACGTCACGATACCCGCTGACGTCAGAGGCTCAGCGCATGTGCATAGCCACGCATAGGCGTACACCCTCAGAAGTAACAGACCTACAGGCTGAACAGACGTGGCTGGGCTCTTTCCTTCACATACTGTAAATATACCGTAACCATCCTACAAGGAGTGTCTTTGACAACCTACTTATCTCTCCCAAGACTCACACGATAAGATAATACAGTGCAGTAACACATAATACAGTGCAGTGACACATAACACTGTGCAATAACACATAATACAGTGCAGTAACACATAATACAGTGCAGTAACACATAGTACAGTTCAGTAACACATAATACAGTGCAGTAACACATAATACAATGCAGTAACACATAATACAGTGCAGTAACACATAATACAGTGCATTAGCACGTAATACAGTGCAGTAACACATAATACAGTGCAGTAACACATAATACAATGCAGTAACACATAGTACAGTGCAGCAACACATAGTACAGTGCAGTAACACACAATACAGTGCAGTAACACATAGTACAGTGCAGTAACACACAATACAGTGCAGTAACACATAGTACAGTGCAGTAACACATAGTACAGTGCAGTAACACACAATACAGTGCAATAACACATAATACAGTAAAGTAACACAAGAAAAAGACAATAACATATAGAACATACTTGTAGAACAGTCAGGTTTGGGAGGTTTGTTAGGGAGATCTTCATTGTTCTGTCACAGGCGACGATAAAGCTGCCTGATTCTACCATCGTTGCATCACAGACGTTTAATTAATACCAGTGTTCTCAGATCTGTGAGTATCTGAGACATCTTCTGTATCACAGGTCATATACCCTGGCAGATAGGTGATAATCTGTCAAAAATACTAAGGGGTGTCCAGTGAAGACGGTTAGAAATGTCTCTTAATGATAAAAAGAACAGATGGTTTGTATATCAATATCAGCAACAACAATTGGAACTGTTCTATCATAAGACCAAAACACTGTCACTGTAGTATAGTGAACGTGTTCTGTCATAAGACCAAGAGAATGTCACTGTAGTATAGTGAACGTGTTCTATCATAAGACCAAGACAATGTCACTGTAGTATAGTGAACGTGTTCTATCATAAGACCAAGACAATGCCACTGTAGTATAGTGAACGTGTTGGTTTAAGAGAGTCCATGTCTTACAGAGTAATATGCTTTAACATATAGTGTGTAGTGGTGACAATATTGTTTGGTGTGTAGTGTGTTAGTTTATATACTGTGTAGTTGTCAGAGTTTTATTCTAGTGTGTCATGCTGACAGGTTTGTTTAGTGTGTAGTTATGATATTATTTTATTAATGGTATACACTCTCAATAATTACATGCTTAAGACTCATGTAAAACATTTCGGTTAGTTCATTATGAACAGTTTTGCCATCTAGTGGCTTCATCAATCCAATACAAAGAATAATTACTGAAGACGGTAGAAGACGTGAAGAAATGGTTTGAGGTTATCAGTCCCTCGGCACTGAAAGGAGGTAGGTACTTCAGCGTTGATAAATCTTAAGTAGGTGTCCGAGGATGGAGACTTATATACAGTTCAAAGAAAGTTTAAAAGGGTCCACCAACTAGCCCAAGCTTCTCAAAAAAATGTTAGGCAAGTGTTAGGGTTGTTGAATAATTATTTGTGCCAATAATAATAATATTTGTATTTCAAAGTTTTCCAGTTTCTTCCTCACAGCAATCAGGGATCTAAACAGACTAGAAGCAACTTAAACTTTTCTATAAGATTGACGAACTTTCAAAAAACAAAGTACAGTAAGCAAGTAAGAAAGTTAATAATGAATGTATGTTCATGGCAATGTATTTAAAGATATGTGCGTATGCGTGTGTATAAATATTTAGATACACTTAGAGTGAAAGAGCTTATGTGTGTTATGGAATGTAGAGTAGAAACACGATTTTGATGCCATTGAATGTATATGTGTGTGTGTGTGTACTCACATATTTGTGGTTGCAGAGTCGAGTCATAGCTCCTGGCCCCAAGTGTGTGTGCAGGGGTCGAGTCATAGCTCCTGGCCCCGCCTCTTCACTGATTGCTACTAGGTCATCTCTCTCCCTGCTCCATGAGCTTTATCAAACCTCGTCTTAAAACTATGTATGGTTCCTGCCTCCACTACGTCACTTTCTAGGCTATTCCACTTCCTGACAACTCTATGACTGAAGAAATACTTCCTAACATCCCTTTGACTCATAGGAGTCTTCAACTTCCAATTGTGATCCATTTTTTCTGTGTCCCCTCTCTGGAACATCTTGTCTCTGTCCACCTTATCTATTCCTCGCAGTATTTTATATATCGTTATCATGTATCCCCTAACCCTCCTGTCCTCTAGTGTGGTCAGGCCGATTTCCCTTAACCTTTCATCGTAGGACAATCCCATTAGCTCTGGGACTAGTCTTGTTGCAAACCTTTGCACTTTCTCTAATTTCTTGACATACTTGACCAGGTGTGGATTCCAAACTGGTGCTGCATACTCCAGTATGGGCCTGACGTATATGGTGTACAGAGTCTTGAACGATTCCTTAGTGAGGTATTGGAACGCTATTCATAGGTTTGCCAGCCGCCAGTATGCTGCAGCAGTTATCTGATTGATGTGTGCCTCAGGAGATGTGCTCGGTATTATACTCACCCCAAGATCTTTTCCTTGAGTGAGGTTTGCAGTCTTTGGCCACCTAGACTATACTCTGTCTGCGGTCTTCTTTGCCCTTCCCCGATCTTCATGACCTTACATTTGGCAGGGTTAAATTCAAGGAGCCAGTTACTGGACTAGGCTTGTAGCCTGTCCAGGTCTCTTTATAGTCCTACCTGATCCTCGACTGATTTAATTCTTCTCATTAACTTCGCATCATCTGCAAACAGTGACACTTCTGAGTCTATCCCTTCCGTTGTCATTCACATATACCAAAAACAGTACAGGTCCTAGGACTGACCCCTGTGGAACACCACTCGTAACAGGTGCCCACTCTGACACCTCGTCACGTACCATGACTCGTTGTTGCCTCCCTGTCAGATATTCTATGATCCATTGCAGTGCTTTTCCTGTTACGTGTGCCTGATCCTCTAGCTTTTGCATTAACCTCTTGTGAGGAACTGTGTCGAACGCCTTTTTGCAGTCCAAGAAAATGCAGTCTATCCACCCCTCTCTCTCGTGTCTTACTTCTGTTACATTGTCATAAAACTCCAGTAGGTTTGTGACACAGGATTTTCCTTTCCTGAAACCGTGCAGGTTGTCGTTTATAAGGTTGTGTCTTTCTAGGTGCTCCACCACTCTCCTCCTGATGATCTTCTCCATGACTTTGAATACTATACACGTCAGTGACACTGGTCTGTAGTTTAGTGCCTCGTGTCTGTTTCCTTTTTTAAAAATGGGGGCTACATTTGCCGTCTTCCATACCTCAGGTAGTTGCCCAGATTCAATGGATGTGTTGAAAATTGTTGTTAGTGGCACACACAGGGTCTCTGCTCCCTCTCTAAGGCCCAATGAAAGATGTCGTCTGGTTCCACCGCCTTTGAGGTATCAAGTTTACTTACAGAAGTCTCACTCATCATCAACACCCTTAAAAACAAGGCAGGAGATATAAATAACTTACCACCTTTAATGTACAAAAGAACTTCTCAAGTACTATCACCAATAATTGCAACACTCTTTAACAAATCCATCGAAACCTCCACCTTCCCATCATTTCTTAAAATAGCGAGGGTCACCCCGATCCACAAAGGAGGAGATCAAACAGACTTGAATAACTACAGACCAATATCTAATTTACCTCTGCTCTCTAAAATCTTTGAAAAATTAATTCATAGGCAGATCTATTCCTATCTCGTCTCACACAACGTACTCATCCCCTGTCAGTTTGGATTCAGGACTAATAAAAGCACAAATGATGCTATTATACACATGCTAGAACTAATATACACCGCTCTCGAGAAGAAAGAAGTCCCGCTCGGAATCTTCATTGATTTACGCAAAGCTTTTGATACAGTTGACCATGAGTTGCTGCACATTAAATTAACACACTATGACATAAAACGGCACTCCCTCAACTACCTAGTAACAGAAGCCAATATGTGTACACAAATGGAGCTAACTCTTCCACACAACCAATGTCCTCGATGTCCAAGCTACTCAAGGTGAATACGAGGTCCAGTCTTGCTGGTTCCTCCTCACCTCTCTCTCTGGTAGTGCCCTTAATTAACATGTTGACGCATGAGGTTTTCCAGTACCACATCCATTCGGGGTCCCCATGTGGCTCCAGGTTTTCCCAATCAGTCTCCTTGTAATTGAAATCACCCATAACTAGTAGCTTTGCTCTACCCATGTGAGCTCTTCTGGCCACCTCAGCGAGTGTGTCCACCATTGCTCTGCTGCTCTCTTCATATCCTTCTCCTTCCCTCCTCCAGTTCTGTAGCGGGTTGTACATCACTGCAATGACTATCTTATGTCTTGCAGGCTGCATTGTACCTACTATGTAGTCCCTTTCTCCCATTTCGTCCATTCCTTCCATTTCCTCAAACCTCCATCGGTTTTTAATGAGCAGTGCAACTCTATCTTTCCTCAAGATCTGATATCCGGGTGGGAAGATTGCGTCTGTTATCATCCCAGTGAGTTTCGTTTCTGTGATTCTTCCATGCCACTCCTCACATTTATTTGTTATTTCGTCTGCATTCGTATACGAAACCTTCAACTTCTTTACAAAAACTGTGGTCTGGGGAGAACGTTGGGGTTGGGGGAGTGGGAGACCTGGTGAGGAACTATGGGGATATTACTGTGGGGGTGGAGTTTGTGATGAGGGAGGGTGGGAGCAGTGGGTACGGTATGTGAGTTTTGGGTTATGTTGTTTGGCTGCATTGGGTTTGTTGTGGTTGAGGGCCTTCTGTAGGTGGTTCTGAGGGAGGTTGTGTTTGCCCTCTCTTCCTGAGTCTGGGTTCTGCTCATCTCTATCTTTGCCTCTCTTTGTACCCTTTCTTTCAGTTTCTTCCTTTCTTGTGTTCTGTTGCAGTTACACCTTTAACCCTGAGTGTGTGTGTGTGTGTACTCACCTATTTGTACTCACCTATTTGTGGTTGCAGGGGACGAGTCATAGCTCCTGGCCCCGCCTCTTCACTGATTGCTACTAGGTCCTCTCTCTCCCTGCTCCATGAGCTTTATCAAACCTAGTCTTAAAACTATGTATGGTTCCTGCCTCCACTATGTCGCTTTCTAAGCTATTCCACTTCCTGACAACTCTATGACTGAAGAAATACTTCCTAACATCCCTTTGACTCATAGGAGTCTTCAACTTCCAATTGTGACCCCTTGTTTCTGTGTCCCCTCTCTGGAACATCTTGTCTCTGTCCACCTTATCTATTCCTCGCAGTTTTTATATGTCGTTATCATGTCTCCCTAACCCTCCTGTCCTCTAGTGTGTCAGGGACGATTTCCTTAACCTTTCTTCGTAGGACAATCCCCTTAGCTCTGGGACTAGTCTTGTTGCAAACCTTTGCACTTTCTCTAATTTCTTGACGTGCTTGACCAGGTGTCGGTTCCAAACTTATGCTGCATACTCCAATATGGGCCTGACGTATATGGTATACAAGTCTTGAATGATTCCTTAGTGAGGTATTGGAAGCTATTCTTAGGTTTGCCAGCCTCTATGC
>WNWK01035673.1:0-19618 GCA_009830355.1 Cherax destructor | reverse complement strand
TTCCTGTATAAAACAGGGGAAAAAAAGCAGATTTATTGGAGTTTTACTGAAGGAAAAATAATACCTCTATTTCTTGGTACCCCTAATGTTACTGCTACAGTGGGTTGTGCTGCAGGTAGACGTGATAAACCCCAGCATATCAATGGGCATACACGGAGAGGACACTGGCTAGTAGTATCCTATATTGGCAAAATGTTCATCCTGCTTGTTCTTGAAAGATTGAGTTGGCAGACACTATTTACGTGGGGGGAACTATGTCAGTGTTCCTCATATCTGAAGAAAAACCTTACTCATATTGTGTTAAACCTCATACCAAGTAGTTTCATAATATTGTTTCACGTAAGTGAATCAGGTTTCACATCAAGGATCTTCGTGCTTCAGATTATCGAACATGTTTAATATCTTGAGAATTTGTATTAGGTCACCTCGAAGCCTCTTGTTTTCTGAGAGAACACATTAAGGTTTGTTTCTTAATGGTGAGAGTTGTGTTGCTCTTCTGTGTACCCTCTCAAGTTTGTCTAAGTCTTTTATTTAGTTAGGGACCAGTGCTGACACCGTCTAGATGTCGAAGAACGTGATAGTGTGTCAGTATTGTTGATAAGTTTGTGCTCCAAGTTTCTGCTGTGAAGCCAAGCATTTGGTGTCCTTGTTGCTCCAGCAACACAATGCTCTCGGTCTCAAAATGGCTGATGAATGATGCATTCTTCAGGATAACACCATTCGTATTTTCCACACATACTAATTCTAAAATTACTCTCCAGTTTCTGTTCTGTAGTTTGTTACCGGAGAGAGAGGGGAGAGAGAGAGAGGAGAGAGAGAGAAGATGAGAGAGAGAGAGGGAGAGAGAGAGAGGGAGAGAGAGAGGAGAGAGAGAGAGAGAGAGAGAGAGAGAGGGGGAGAGAGGGAGAGAGAGAGAGAGGGGGAGAGAGAGGGGGAGAGAGAGAGAGAGAGAGAGAGAGAGAGGAGAGAGAGAGAGAGGGAGAGAGATAGAGAGAGATTAAGTTTCTATGAGGAAAATACGCCCACAACTTATATGCTCCACTTCCAGGTTTGCTTGCCCCCCTCATCTGTGACGGCTTAAAGTAGATAACAGAGCAAGAGGGTCTCATCCCTCGCCAGGACCCAGCCTGATAGATCTTGTCATTTCAACAGAGCCTTCAACACAGGAGGGATGTGGGTGGCCTTACTGTTATGTACAAGGCCACTACGAGGACAGCAAGAAGCAAGCTTCTATACCACAAGACGGGCAGCAAACAGCAACTTCACTCTGGCTTTTCCCTTTCTCCAGAACATCGCTTATCTGACCCGAGTCATCCCCAGGATGACTCGAGTCTGGAATACATTCGTACAGCATTATGATGTCAACGAGATACAGTCAGTTGATCAAATGAAAATGCTGGCCCACAGATGGCTCCACCTTCATCCTGTTCCCTACTTGAATGTTTCATAACAATAAAATGCTTTCAAATGAGCTGATGTAGGTAACAGCCTAGCTTGTCAATAAAGTTAGGAATCCTTAACCTGTAAATAGGTTGTCAATAAAGGTAGGGATCCTAACCTAACCTTGTCAAAACCCTGTGTAAAAAAAAAAAGAATCTTACCTGGCTGGTCAGCTGACTGTGATGGCTCCCCAGCCCCCTCCTGCAGTCCCTCCACCAGGTGGCTCTGCTTGCCCCAGCCATCCGAGGCTACCCAGTGGAAGTACGAGGTAAGGTTGAGCCTCCTGGCAGCTGCCAGCACACCTCTGTAGCAGACAGAGACGAGTGTTAGTGGCACAAGACTGGCGATTCGTCAGAGATACAATCATGAAAATAAATTCATACGGATTTAGTGTTTCCCCTCCTGAATATAATAATGATAATAATGAAAATATATTACATATGATTTAGTCTGACCTCGTCTTTTAATCTTAACTAATGTATTAACCGGTCTTACACACACAACTACATACAAACGTTTCCCGCTTCACACTACAAAGCCTGTATAATGAGGGGGATTGTAATATGCAGAGCATACGAATGAGAGAGAGAGAGAAAGAGAGAGAGAGAGAGAGAGAGAGAGAGAGAGAGAGAGAGAGAGAGAGAGAGAGAGAGAGAGAGAGAGAGAGAGAGAGAGAGAGAGAGAAAGAGAGAGAGAAACATTACAAGATAAAGTCTCGTATTAGACCCTTTAACGGTTAAAAAAAAATTTAAGCAATATAGTTTATTTTCGTTCGGATATGACCTGACTTAACTAAGTGAAGACGTGTCTTGTGTGCTCTCTGTGAATCTGAACAAGATGTCCTCTCTTGAGCTACTCTACCAGCAGCTGAAGGAAGAACTGAGGGTAGCTAAGCTTGAGATACAGCGACTGACTGAGGAAAACAAGAGGATTCGTAGTAATCCTCCTGTTGAGAATCCTCAAGTCAAGAAAGGAACCTGGACAGTGGCCGGAATGCATGGGACAAAGTTAAGGATCAAGAGGACGGATGGAGAGGTAGAATCAACGAAAATCCAGGAAAAATGTTGTAGAAACATCGAACCGATTTCCGTGCTACCCGATGAATGTGAGTCGACTTCTGGGAGCATCACGACGAACGACACCAAGGAAGGTAAAAACATTGTTGTTGTTGGGGACAGCCAGGTTAGGTACATGGATAGGGCCTTCTGTTTGAAGGATAGGAGTAGGAGACAGAGGGTTTGCTTTCCTGGAGCTGGGATGGAGTCTATTGTTAGCCGTCTGGACGACATCATGAGAGGTAATGGGAGCAATCCTATTATCTGTCTCAGTGCTGGAGGCAACGATGTTGGCAGACGTAGGAGTGAGGACCTGACTAGCAGGTTTAGGTCAGCAATAGACATAATTAGGAAGAAGGGTGGGAACCCTGTCAAAGTGGTATTTTTCCAAGAGAGGAGTTGGAAAAGAATGGTTGTCCAGGGGAATTGGTGTCAATTGCTGGCTGGACAAATACTGGGGGAAAATGCAGTAACATTCATTGACAACTGGGACCTCTTCTATGGCAGAAATGACATGCATGCCAGGGATGGGGTTCACTTATCCAGGTCTGAGTGGGGCACTGGCAACTGCAGTGGAGGGAGCTGTTAGGGCTTTAAACTAGAAATAGTTAGTGGTATGGGTTTTGGGAAAACAGTGAAGTCCCAGTGTAATAATATTATAAGTTCTAGGAGAACTAGTAAGAGGCAGAATAAGGTGGATACTGGAAAGCCAGTGGCACTAGATGACAAGGTCAGTAATAGGTATAGTGGAAAAAAAGAAATGAGCAGGAAGGGTAAAGAGAAAGGAGGGTCTTTAAATGTATATTACACCAATTATCGTAGTGCTAGGAATCAGATGGACAAGTTGAGATTAGTTGTTAATGTGGGTAATATTGATGTTTTTGCAATAACTGAGACGTGGTTTAATATGAAAATTCGGGACATGCCTGCTGAATGTCACATCCAGGGGTTTTTAAAATTTTTCCAAGTAGACAGAAGTATCGGGAAGGGGGTGGGGTGGCACTCTATGTCCGTGATCATTTAAATTGTTGCATAAAAACATGCATAAAGTTTGAAATAATACATACAGAGTCTGTCTGGATAGAATTTTCAGAGGGTGTGAAAATTGATTTTAGGCGTGATATATCGTCCTCCAAACTTAGATAGGGAACAGAGGAGACTACTCTGGGAGGAAATAGTTAAGGCCACAAGGCACGATAACGTAGTAATTTAGGGACTTTAACTTTAGTCAGATTGATTGGATTTATTGACAGGGAATGTAGAATCTAGACTTTTAGAAGTAGTTCAGGATTGTTTTTGAAGCAGTTTGTGACAGAACCTACAAGGGAAATAACCTACTTGACTTGGTTCTGGCAAACAAGGAATCCCTTGTTAATAATTTAGAAATTACAGAGAAACTCTGCACACAAGCGACCACAAGTCAATTATTACCTTTAGCATTGAATGGATGTATGATAGTAGGGATAATTCAGTAACAGTCCCAGACTTTCGCTTAGCAGATTATAATGGGCTTAGAGAACACTTATCAACTGTGGACTGGGGTAACGAAAAGAGCTATCAATATGACAGCTTTCTTAACACTATACAGGCTGCCCAAAGAACATTTATCCGTATAAATAAATTAGATCAAGTAGAAATGACCCAAAATGGATGAATAATAGGCTCAAATATCTTTTAGGGCAGAAGAAAGGAATTTATAGACCCATAAATAGAGGTGAGGTCATCTTATAAATCAGTATACTGACATTAAGAGGGACATTAAAAAGGGTATAAGAAAAGCTAAACGGAACTATGAAATTAAAGTTGCTAGGGATTCAAAAACTAATCCAAAAAGTTTTTTCCAGGTTTATAGAACAAAAGTTAGGGATAAGATAGGTCCCCTTAAAAATAACTCTGGGCATCTTACTGACAAGGAGAATGATATGTGCTCTATTTTTAATAATTATTTTCTCTCGGTTTTCACACAGGAAGACACAAATAATATCCCAGTAATTAATTTTTAGAGTGTCCCTGAAGAAGATAAATTATGTAATATCACAGTCACTAGTGAAATGGTTATGAAACAACTAGACCGACTGAAACAAAATAAATCGCCGGGTCCTGATGAATTTTTTGCAAGGGTTCTTAAGGAATGCAAAATGAACTCTGTGAACCAATATCTAACATTTTTAACTTATCTCTTCAAACAGTGTAGAATAGGGATACCTAGATTACGCAGCTCAATTCTGGTCTCCATATTACAGAATGGATATTAATTCGTTAGAAAACATTCAGCGTAGAATGACTAAATTCATACATAGCATTAGAAATCTTCCGTATGAAGAAAGATTGAAGAACCTAAAATTACATTCACTTGTAAGACGAAGAATAGGGAGACATGATCGAGGTATACAAATGGAAAATGGGTATTAACAAAGGGATATAAATAAGGTCTTGAGAATATCTCACCAAGAGAGAACCCTGCCTAGTAGGGTTATTGGAAGCAAGGGGAACCTTGGGTAGTTTAAATTTAGGTTGGATAAATTCATGAGTGAGAGGGTTGGATTTGAGTGGGAATTGCACATGAGTAAATAGAATTATCAAAGCTTATTTCTTGGGTATCATTGAAAATTGGGTTGAACAAATATTCTGTTAGTGGGGTGGAATGTGAAGGACCTGCCTAGTATGGGCCAACAGGTCTGCTGCAGTGTTCCTCCTTTCTTATGTTCTTATGTTACCTCACTCTATGTATTGTTTGTAATGGCTTGATAAAGCTCCTGGAGAGCGAAACGTTGCCACAATAAAATGTCACATTAGTTGCACTTGTGTCCTTTTATCTAACAGACGGTAGTTAGGTGTGCCTCCTGAGCCGCTAGTTTACTGCGCACCAGCAGCTCATCCTGGGAGCGCTAGCGCAAAAAATGATTACAAAGGTCACAATGGGTCTTTGTCAGAAGGAAAATGTGGGTCATGAACGCGAACATGAGTGATAGGGACTTTAGGAAATACTTTTCAGTCTTTGGATGGCGAGTGGAATGCATTAGATGAAGAGGCGGTGGAGATAAATACGATTGAGGTTTCGAAACCAAATGACCAGATTCAGCTGTTTAATACATGTCAGCCATACTAACGTCCAGCCGCGCGACTTATGTTGATAGATATACGTGAAAAAATCTGACGATGTCAAGTGTGGGACAAAATATGCTCTTCAAAACTGTTCAAATATCGTGTTTAATACTGTTAAAGTTATTCATCTTCAGGGTGAATATCGTGAAAGATATCAACAGACGCTTCATCTAGCAGGGTTGAAGAACAATACATATTTGTTGCCAGCTAGACTTTCCACGAGACGGTCATACGTGACATCGCTTCCAAACTTCGTCCCTCTCTCATGATTTACATCATTACGTATTGAATACAATCTCTTCATGATAAATTCATCAGAAATGTCCTGACGCGAGGGTCGGGTCTTGTGCTGGTGTGGATTAATATTACATAATAATATTTATAAAAGTGTAAGTGTAACGGAGGAGGGTCGATAGTCCGACATCCCAGACGGAAGTGTCGAGTGTCACGACTCGGGTACAGTGTAGTATGGCATAGCAGTTAGCTGGTGTTTTCATTACTGCGTTCTTGACGGTGCTCATCTTGCAACTCAACCAGTTCGTCTCCTCTCAGGGTCAACCTAGCCTCTGGGCCGCACCCCGAGCGCTGGGGTGATTTTGGGTCTGACTACCATTATCTACGTGAGGGGTAGCGGTCGTGTGTGTCACGACTATGCACTCTCCCTATACCGCAAGAGATTTCAAACCTACGACAGTAATGATGCATACCAGTACTTTATTACAGGCTTGAAAACAAGCCCACAGGAGAGACTATTCGCCATTTTAGGTCTCTTGTTTAGGGGAGGGAGAGGGGTCGTGAAGTATTCCGTAGCTAACATTAAAACACACTATTAGAATACATGATGGCATATGAACTCACACCAGATATGATGACCAATAAATGGAATGAACTGAAGTATCGACTAGATGTGTTAGGTGCCGCTAGAGGTGTTAGGTGCCGCTAGAGGTGTTGGTGCCGCTGAAGCTGCTGATATAAGACAACCATGAATCTTTATTAAAGTTATCAGAACTATTAGTGCCGCTGCTTTTGACCATCATCTTATTATTTACAACTACTGTTGTACACTGTTAAAAAAATATATTTACATATACATTATTAATTACATAGACACAAAAAACCCCTCTCTTCTATATACAGGTTATTTGTGTATTTTTCCCAATTACGTATTGTGCCTTTTTTGTTAATTACATAGATTCTACAGATACCTTTACTACTCTATACTTTAAATTGAAATTGATTTATTCACCATCGTATAGCATAAGGAGGCTTATAATTAAACAAACGTGTTTTAAGTGTTGTATAGGTCTGCCATCCATGTTTCCTGTCAAGTGAACAAATGAAGCCTCGGGCTGTTGAGAAGAATGGTAGTGTTATATGATGTCCTGTATCGGTATAGCTAGCTTAGCTAAGCTTTGCTCACATATAACACCCATGTTTTTTTTCTGGAATCCGCAGTCCGCTACGTTCTGGATAACAGTCTTGCACATGGATCTCAACAGTGGGGACAAATTGGTGCAGTCAAACTAGGGCTAAAGGTTTTTTGCCATGACTACGAACATTGATTTTTCGAGCCCAGCCATGAAGCATTGTTCTGGCTAATCGCCATTTGATAATACAACAAATAAGAGAAATAACCCTTTGCCTGCAGTTACTTCAAGAGAAGTCAGAGCTGTGCGGCACTCAACAAGTCGGGTGTTGGGCCAACATTGCTCTCTGTGCTCCCAGCATACTGCAGGCACTACACACCAAGAGCTTTGTTTTTTCAGTTGGCCTGAGCCTCTGACAGTTTTTACACAGGCTTCAGAACAGACAGCTCAGTTTACCTTGACCTGCTTTCTGGACGATACAAAATATTTTCTGAACCCAAATTGAAAACTATAGCAGCTAATAAATTGGTATTATTATTACAATTATAAATTTCTATTATTTACAATTATTATTGTGTGTGTGTGTGTAACCCTCACAATCCTGAGGCAGAGTGTTAATTTTGATTTTTGTAAGCCCATATGTCAGTAATATTGATATTTTAAAAGTACCGGCTGGTATCGGCCTTTGATATATACCTTTGATATATACGTTTGATGAGTTTCGAGTCTCCTACTCTCAGAGACCGGCCATGAGCCAGGCTCGTCCGGTGCTTGCCTGGTCAACCAGGCTGTTGCTGCCCGGGGGCCTGCTGCTCACACATCCATCACAGCCTGGTTGATCTGGCATTTGGTGAAGTTCCTCTTGAAGACTTCTACACCTGTTCCAGCCGTGTTTCTGATATCTTCTGGTAAGATGTTGAATAGTCTGGGGCCACGAATGTTGATACAATGTTCCCTTATTGTGCCCACAACACCCCTGCACTTCCTCCCAAAATCACTCCTCCGATACCGATACTTTGGACATCCCTACCTGTGGCACTGTGGCACATGCAATACTTTAATGCACAGTTTCAAGATACATCTGTTTGAGCTAGAAATCAGTTAAAAGGGGGGGACCAGGAACCATGAGTCGACCCTTTCAATCACTGTAAGGTAGTACACACACACACACACACACACACACACACACACAGAAAATAAACTACGTATAAGTTTGTAAAAAAAAAAAAAAGTCGGAGATATATTAGAAAAATTTTCTTCACTGTGTATTATAGCAATGGAATGAGAGTCAAAGCAGTTAGTGGGGCTACGACCACTAGAGCTTTACTGTGCTCCTGCATCTGCAATACTCACAACCACCCGTACGAGAGAGAAAAAAGAGAAAACTTGATATTTTCTTTCATCGTTCCTTTGACTGTGTCATCACCACAGACACCAGCATCAGCTCCACTCCCCCCCTTCCTTCCTCTCACACACTCGTACTCTCCCTCCCTCCCAGACCAGGGCCCGGGGGGTCCGGATAAATCAGGAAGAAGAACATCCTCCAAGAACTACTTCCTCTCTCCATTCTGTTCGCCCTTCCCTCAATCCCTCACCCTGTTCTTCCCATCATCCCTCCTTCCATTACAATCTGTCTTCTTTCCTTCCTCGTTCCCTTTCTTCTTCCTTTTGTCCATCCTTTCTCCTTTCCTTGCTCCCCTTTGTCCTCTTTTCTACCTCCTTCTTTCCTCCCTCCGTCCTCCATCGCTCTTTCTTGCTTCCTTCCAATCTTCATCGTTTGCATCCTCTATCTCCATATTTGGTTAAATTCACAATTTATAAAGAAACCTCTACCTTTCTAGATTGTGCACATACAATTTGATAACATAAATATTTGTAAATTACTAATGTATATTTAGCACATTACTTATACACACTCAGTGGCCACTTAATTAGGTACAACCTTCAGTACTAGGTAAGACCCTCTCTTGACCCCAGAACGGCCTGAATTCTTCGTGGTATGGATTCAACAAGGAGCTGGAAACATTCTTTAAAGATTCTGGTCAATGTTGACGTGATAGCATCAGGCAGTTGCTGCAGGTTTATTGGCTGCACATTCAGGCTGCGAATCTTCATTTCCACCACATCCCAAAGTTTTACATCAAATTCTGACCCTACTATGTGCATGTAGCAGTAAAATTACAGTTCGTCAGACCAGGCGATGTTTTCCCAGTCTTCAACTGTCCAGATTTGTTGAGCCTGTGCCCACTGTAGCCTCAGTTTTCTTTTCTTAGCTGACAGGAGTGGAATCCGGTGTAGTCTTCTGCTGGTGACATATTATTGTGGCAACGTTGCCACAATAATATTTCACATTAGTTGTACTTGTGTCCTTTTACTTAACATATTGTCGGTAATTCTACCAAGATTAATACAACTAGGTAGGAATGTTTGTTGCTGGTAGATGAGGTGGCTTGAGTATCTCAGAAACTGCTGATCATCGAGTATTTTCACACATTACAATCTAGAGTTTACAGAGAATGATGTGAAAAATACGACACACCCAGTGAGCTGCAGCTCAGTATGTGAAAACGCCACTTCAAGGGTCGATGTGGTCTGTGTTCAGAGATGCTCTTCTGTATTCCACTGTCGCAACGATTGGTTATTTGAGCTAATGTTACCTTCCTGTTAGCTTGAACTAGCCTGGCCATTCTCCTTTGACCTCTCTCTTTAACAAAGCATTTTCGCCCACAGAACTGCCGCTCACTAGATGTTTTGTATTTGTCACAAAGTCAACGCTCGAGACTTATGCGTGAAAATACACGATGATCAGCAGTTTCTGATACTCAGACCTTCACATCTAACAACAAAAAACATTCTACGTTCAAAGTCACTTAGATCACATTTCTTCCCCATTTTTGATGTTCGGTCTGAACAACAACTGATCCACTTGACTATGCCTGCATGCTTTTAGTCACTGAGATGCTGCCTCGTGATACAGTCTTCACAACGATATTCACTTACATCTACCAACATTTACAAACAAGTATACATAAGTTGTTCAAGAATGATATACAGTACCCACAAGATGAAAATCAGACACATGTACAACATCTGGGTATCTTTATTATAGACGTTTCGCCCTCAGTGGCTTTATCAATACAAATTTTAGGACATAATTTGAAGGCAGTAGAACTCTTCACACCAACTCCAAGGCTGAGGCACTGATTACCTCATCTTTTGTATACAGTTCTACTGTCTTCAAATTATGTCCTAGAATTTGTATTGATAAAGCCACTGGATGGCGAAACGTCTATGTTAAGACACCCAGATGTTGCATATGTGTCTAATTTTCATCAAATTTCATAAGCTGAGGAAGACGCTATGAGCGCAGATTCATAGCGTTATGTCAGAACCAGGATTCATGACGTGATCTCAGAACCAGGATTCATGACGTGATCTCAGAACCAGGATTCATGACGTGATCTCAGAACCAGGATTCATGACGTGATCTCAGAACCAGGATTCATGACGTGATCTCAGAACCAGGATTCATGACGTGATCTCAGAACCAGGATTCATGACGTGATCTCAGAACCAGGATTCATGACGTGATCTCAGAACCAGGATTCATGACGTGATCTCAGAACCAGGATTCATGACGTGATCTCAGAGCCAGGTTCATGACGTGATCTCAGAACCAGGATTCATGACGTGATCTCAGAACCAGGATTTATGACGTGATCTCGGAGACAAGACTCAAAGATGATGATCTCAGAGTCAGGGTTCATAGCATGTAGTTAAGCTTGTTATTACAAACAACTTCATGCACTTTGGTCACATCATTTCATTCTCACAATACGCCTAATAGTCGTCCAGATCCGAAAGTTTTCATTTCGGCTTTCTTGCTGCCAGACGTATAGTGTCGAATATTTTTCAATGTGATGTTCAATGGTGACAGCTCAACTGTTCAGATACATATTATTATATTAATTGTGTATAATACCGTCAGGTTGATGAGCGAGGTACATGTGCAGCATTTGGGTAACTTTGTTGTTGAAACTTATCGCCTGCGCAGCGGGCTTCTTCAGTCGAATACACAGATATTTTTTATGCTGGAGAGAGTGGAAAGACTGAAGAGGTAATTTTGAGGTGTTAAGTCTCTCAGTCTTAGTAGGCAGACAGTCCTTTATCCTGACTATAGGTCAAGATACGACCCAAAGAAGTGTTACTTATGTCATATACATGTTACAAATGTGTCACTTCCTCCCTCAATTCTTGCTTCCTACCTTTTACTTCCTCTCTTGCTTCCTTGCTGCCTCCCCCTCCCTCTCTCTATCTCTCTCTTCTTATTCACTCCTTTCTCTCCTACATTTCTTCTTAACACTCTCTCTCCCTACCTACCTACCTATCTCCCTCTCCCTCTCTCCCTCCCTCCCTCCCAATATACACTTACCCAACACGTTGTGGATACAAGGAAAAGTTGTGTTTTCTGCCGAGGTTTTTCCTCACAAGATGGTGTTGATCTAAGTGTTCCCACACAGAGCGACCAGGTTCCACACAGAGCGGCTAGGTTCCCACACAGAGCGGCCAGGTTCCCACACAATATTTCCAGAGTTTCTGGCGAAAATCAACGTTTTATTTTGGGAACGTTTTATGAAGAAATGCCTTAGAAAAAAATTTAGCCACAAAAAAAAGACGCTTTTTTTTTCCCAAAAAAGTTTATCAATACGCTTTTTCAATTGACGTTTAACCATGAAACGTTTTATATAGAAATGTTTTAGAAAGAATTTTATGAAAAAAAAACATTTTTTCTTTCATCAAGAACCGTTTAATCTGTATATTTTTCATTGAACGTTTTAGTGGGCGAGCGTCTTATCATAAAAGTTTAACTGATGAAGGTTTGTTAGGAAAAGTTTTACTGTTTTAACAGGGAGCTCTTCACTATGAACTGTTTACCTGTTGCTGGGAACATGAACGTTTAATCCTGAAATGTTTTTGAGTGGAATGTTTTTTTTTTCTATATCTGAAGCATTTCGGGCTTAGACGTCTCGGGCTAAAACATCATACTTCGACGTTTTGAACAAAAATGTTGTCACTAACTTTGTCACGCATTTGATAAACGTTTGTAAAATGTTTCACAATTGTTCAACGTTTCATAATAAAACGTCCCTCGTTATAATATTTCAGACCTCCAGGATTCGGAATAAAACGTCTCAAACTGAAATGTCTCAGATCAAAACGTCTCAGACTGACACGTCTTAGACAAACTTGACAGACTGAAACCTGACAGACTGAAACTTGTTGGACTGAAACGCCTCAGATGAAACATCTTAGATTAAAAAGTCTCAAGACTGAAACGTCTTAGATTAAAACTTGTCAGACTGACACTCCTCAGACTGACACTCCTCAGACTGACACTCCTCAGACTGACACACGATCATCAAGAAAGATAAGACTTATTTCTCACGTTTGCAGACTGCTGCAAACGTGAGAAATAAGTCTACACTATCAGATAATAGTAAGGATATACCAACCAAACACAAGTAATAAGTCTGCACTATGTAGATAATACCAAGAATACACCAACCAAACAGAAGAGAAGAGAGTGCAGCTGGGTCATGACTTTCGTCTAAAGTCAAAAAAATAGAAGAAAAATCACCGGACTCAAGCAACGTGAAATTTACGCTGCTAGTTTCATAAATATATGAAAAATAGTGGAAGAAAATGTGTCTGCTGACACACACACACACACACACACACACACACACACACACACACACACACACACACAGATTATCAGGAGAAGAATGGTGGAACACCTAGAAAGGAATGAGCTTGTCAACGACGGCCAACACGGTTTCAGGGACGTGAAATCCTGTGTCACAAACCTTCTGGAGTTCTATGACAGGGTGACAGCAGTAAGACAAGAGAGAGAGGGGTGGGTAGATTGCATTTTCTTGGACTGTAAGAAGGAGTTTGACACAGTTCCACACAAGATATTAGTGCAAAAGCTGGAGGATCAGGCAGGGATAACAGGAAGGCACTCCAATGGATCAGGGAATACCTGTCAGGAAGACAGCAGCGAGTCATGGTACGTGGGGAGGTGTCAGAGTGGGTTCCGGTGACGAGTGGGGTTCCACAGGGGTCAGTCCTAGGACCGGTGCTGTTTCTGGTATTTGTGAACGACATGACGGAAGGAATAGACTCCGAAGTGTCCCTGTTTGCAGATGATGGGAAGTTGATGAGAAGAATTCAATCGGACGAGGACCAGGCAGAACTACAAAGGGATCTGGACAGGCTGCAAGCCTGGTCCAGCAATTGACTCCTGGAATTCAACCCCACCAAGTGCAAAGTCATGAAGATTGGGGAAGGGCAAAGAAGACCGCAGACGGAGTACAGTCTAGGGGCCAGAGACTACAAACCTCAATCAAGGAAAAAGATCTTGGGGTAAGTATAACACCAGGCACATCTCCTGAAGCGCACATCAACCAAATAACTGATGCAGCATATGGGCGCCTAGCAAACCTAAGAACAGCATTGCGACATCTTAATAAAGAATCGTTCAGGACCCTGTACACTGTGTACGTTAGGCCCATACTGGAGTATGCAGCACCAGTTTGGAACCAACACCTAGCCAAGCACGTAAAGAAACTAGAGGAAGTGCAAAGGTTTGCAACAAGACTAGTCCCGGAGCTAAGGGGTATGTCCTATGAGGAGAGGTTAAGGGAAATCGAACTGACGACACTGGATGACAGGAGAGATAGGGGAGACATGATAACGACATATAAAATACTGAGAGGAATTGACAAGGTTGACAGAGACAGAATGTTCTAGAGATGGGACACAGCAACAAGGGGACACAGTTGGAAGTTGAAGACTCAGATGAATCACAGGGATGTTAGGAAGTATTTCTTCAGTCACAGAGTGGTCGGGAAGTGGAATAGTTTGGTAGTTGAAGCAGGTTCCATTCATAGCTTTAAGAAGAGGTATGATAAAGCTTATGGCGCAGGGAGAGTGACCCAGTAGCGGCCAGTGAAGAGGCAGGGCCAGGAGCTATGACTCGACCCCTGCAACCACAACTAGGTGAGTATAACTAGGTGAGTACACACACACTCAATGCCTCAGTGAAGGAAACATATCATTGATGACTTAAGAAATTGAATAATGTTAAGACAATGTATGTATATCCCTCCCTCCTGTCTTTCCCTCTCCAACCCTCCACGTTCTCTCTCTCTCTCCCCCTCATCCTCCTCTCTCCACTCAATCCCCATTCTCTCTCTTTCCATCTCCTTTTAATCAAGCTTCCTCCAACCTGTTCTCTCTCTCTCTCTCTCTCTCATCTCCTCTCTCCATCTCCATCCTCTCCACTTCTCTCTCTCTCTCTCTCTCTCTCTCTCCTCCCTCAATCCCTCCTGTCATTCCCTCTCCAACCCTCCACGTTCTCTCTCTCTCTCTCTCTCTCTCTCTTTCCTCTCCAACCCCCCCACATTCTCTCTCTCCTCTCCTCCCTCAATCCCTCTTCTTTCCCTCTCCAATCCACTTCTCTCTCTCCCCTCTCATCTCTCTCTCTCTCTCTCTTCTCTCTCTCTCTCTCTCTCCCTCCCTCAATCCCTCCTGTCTTTCCATCTCCAACCCTCCACGTTCTCTCTCTCTCTCTCTCTCTCTCCCTCCCTCAATCCTCCTGTCTTTCCCTCTCCAGCCCTCATTCTCCCCTCTCTCTGCTGTCCTCTCTCCTGTGCCTCCTCAATCCCTCTGTCTTTCCCTCCTCCAATCCATCCACTGGTCTCCTTCTCCTCCCTCCTCAATCACTCTTCTCTTTCCATCTCACAACCTCCTCCAACATCTCTCTTCCTCTCTCTCCTCCTCAATCCCTCCTGTCCCTAATGCTCTCATCTCAACCTCACTCACACTCTCTGCTGTCTCTCTCTCTCGTAGCCTCACCTCAACAATCCCATCCTGGTCCTTCTCCTTAGCCTTCCATCAATCCTCCCTCTCAGTGCTGTGGAGCACTGAGGCTCATCACTGTGAAGCCTCACTCACATCCCAGTGCTGGTGGAGCACTGAGGGTCATCACTGTGAAGCCTCACTCAACAATCCCAGTACTGGTGGAGCACTGAGGGTCATCACTGTGAAGCCTCACTCAACCCTCCCAGTGCTGGTGGAGCACTGAGGGTCATCACTGTGAAGCCTCACTCAACAATCCCAGTGCTGGTGGAGCACTGAGGGTCATCACTGTGAAGCCTCACTCAACAATCCCAGTACTGGTGGAGCACTGAGGCTCATCACTGTGAAGCCTCACTCAACAATCCCAGTACTGGTGGAGCACTAAGGCTCATCACTGTGAAGCCTCACTCAACAATCCCAGTGCTGGTGGAGCACTGAGGCTCATCACTGTGAAGCCTCACTCAACAATCCCAGTGCTGGTGGAGCACTGAGGGTCATCACTGTGAAGCCTCACTCAACCCTCCCAGTGCTGGTGGAGCACTGAGGCTCATCACTGTGAAGCCTCACTCAACAATCCCAGTGCTGGTGGAGCACTGAGGGTCATCACTGTGAAGCCTCACTCAACCCTCCCAGTGCTGGTGGAGCACTGAGGGTCATCACTGTGAAGCCTCACTCAACCCTCCCAGTGCTGGTGGAGCACTGAGGTCATCACTGGAAGCCTCACTCAACTCCAGTCTGGTGGAGCACTGAGGGTCATCACTGTGAAGCCTCACTCAACAATCCCAGTACTGGTGGAGCACTGAGGGTCATCACTGTGAAGCCTCACTCAACATCCAGTGCTGGTGGAGCACTGAGGCTCATCACTGTGAAGCCTCACTCAACCCTCCAGTGCTGGTGGAGCACTGAGGCTCATCACTGTGAAGCCTCACTCAACCTCCCAGTGCTGGTGGAGCACTGAGGTCATCACTGGAGCCTCACTCACCCGTCACAGTGCTGGTGGAGCACTGAGGCTCATCACTGTGAAGCCTCACTCAACAATCCCAGTGCTGGTGGAGCACTGAGGCTCATCACTGTGAAGCCTCACTCAACAATCCCAGTACTGGTGGAGCACTGAGGGTCATCACTGTGAAGCCTCACTCAACCCTCCAGTGCTGGTGGAGCACTGAGGCTCATCACTGTGAAGCCTCACTCAACCTCCAGTGCTGGTGGAGCACTGAGGCTCATCACTGTGAAGCCTCACTCAACCTCCCAGTGCTGGTGGAGCACTGAGGTCATACTGTGAAGCCTCACTCAACCCGTCACAGTGCTGGTGGAGCACTGAGGCTCATCACTGTGAAGCCTCACTCAACCCTCCAGTGCTGGTGGAGCACTGAGGCTCATCACTGTGAAGCCTCACCCCAACCCTCCCAGTGCTGGTGGAGCACTGAGGCTCATCACTGTGAAGCCTCACTCCAACCCTCCCAGTGCTGGTGGAGCACTGAGGCTCATCACTGCGAAGCCTCACTCAACCCTCTCAGTGCTGGTGGAGCACTGAGGCTCATCACTGTGAAGCCTCACTCAACCCTCTCAGTGCTGGTGGAGCACTGAGGCTCATCACTGTGAAGCCTCACTCAACCCTCTCAGTGCTGGTGGAGCACTGAGGCTCATCACTGTGAAGCCTCACTCAACCCTCTCAGTGCTGGTGGAGCACTGAGGCTCATCACTGTGAAGCCTCACTCAACCCTCTCAGTGCTGGTGGAGCACTGAGGGTTATCACTGCGAAGCCTCACTCAACCCTCTCAGTGCTGGTGGAGCACTGAGGCTCATCACTGTGAAGCCTCCCTCAACCTGTTGATCACCTTTCAAGAAAACTCTAAAAGGGTGATTAAGGTGACCTGTCAGTGTATAAAAACAGTGACATACACCACTAGTAGTACTAAATATTACGTAAACTCGTATTTAATTTATTTATAGATAAAATATGGTCACAAGACTTTTTCCCCAGATTTTTCGAAGTTTTTAAAAATTTTGGTACCGTCGTATTCACGCTTCTTTCTTGTGTGACTGTTTTGTACCATCTTCCCATCTTCCGGTTTCTGCCTTACATCTCTTTCGTTGTGTCTATTTTTTTTTTTTCCTTGCCCCTTTTCATTTTTCCCCCATACCTTTGCTTCCTATTTAATCTTTTTAATGGTTTTCTCTGTCACTTTTCGTTCCTCCCTCCTTTATTCCTTACCAACAGCCTTTTTTCCTCTCTTTTCTTCTTTTTCCCCATAATTTTCCCACAACGTTGCTCCAAATTTCGAAACACGGGAGCAGTTCGTAGAAAAAAAAGTCCTTTTTTTTTTTAAAAACAAAAATTTCACGGTCTTTAAGACGGCCCCCTGTTTGCTTGTTTTTGTGTCTTAAGAACCTGATGCTTCCAAATTTTATTAAAGGGAGAGGTGTTTTTAGTGATGTGTGTGTGTTTTACCCAAATTGTGGTTGCAGGGTTAAACTCAGCTCCTGGCCCCCCTTTTCGCTGTCCGCTACGGGTCTCTGCCTCCTGCTCCATGAGCTTTATCATACCTTGTCTTAAAACTATGTATATTTCCTCCCCACTATATCTTTTTTGACATTCCCCTTCCTGACTACTCGGCTGAAGGTTCCTAACATCCCTTTTACTCATCTGAGCTTTAGCTTCCCGGGCCCCTTGTTTTTGTGTTCCCCCCTGGAACATCCTGTCACTGTCCACTTTTTGTGTATTTTGTGTATGTGTATGTGTATTTTTGTGTGTGTGTGTGTGTGTGTGTGTTTTTTTGTGTGTGTGTGTGTGTGTGTGTGATATTTTTTTGCTACTGAAAAGTCGATCATTGTGCAGTCTCGTCTTCATAATGGCTGAAATTTTCAACGCCAATGTGCTGACTAGAGAAATACTGGGGGCAGGTGCCTTCTGTTATTTTTAAACAAATCCCCGTTTTTTTTTGCAGAGATTATTTTGAGAAGTGACTATCAACGGGAAAAATTTCGCCACTGATGTTCTTCCTTTGGGGGAAATTATTACTGGGGAATTTTGGGTGCTGATTTGAATTTAATCTTAATAAAATGTAATGTTTATCCCTTTTTTTAAAAGAAACTGTGATAATTTAGAAATTTTACGATATTTTTTTACCATAAAATTAACATATTTTAAAAAGTCCATTATTTTAGAGCCAGAATACGAACTATGGCTTGCCGAAAAAGCTTCAATCATCTGGCTAAAACAAATTGGGGAAAGATTGTACCCCCAAGGTTGAAAGGCCTTCAAAATACGATCTCTAGCTCCGGACTTCTTGGGAGGGGGTTTAGCTATGGGTTTTAGGCCCTTTTACCAGCCTCTTGAGGTTTGGGTTCACAATCATGCCTCTGTTGTGGGTTGAGGACATGGGGGGGATTATTGTCAAAAGTCTTAAAATTTGTAGTATATATTGTGATAACCCATTTTTTTTAAAAGGGTTCCCGGGCCCAAAAATTTTTTTCTCCCCGGGACCCCCCAGAGCTCCCTCTCCTTTCGATTAAACCAGGGGGGTTAGGTGCTTCGTGGGCAGGAAAGGTTTCACGGGTCTTGTCAGATAATCATGCCCCCTTTGGAGCTTCGGTCATCTGCCCAGGCCTTAGGGGACAGCCAGAGGATAGGCCAGGCCCGCCACGAATTCCAACACATCCTTGGGCTGGGAAAAAAGTAATGAGATATTAAGCTAAATTATTTTTCTCCTAACTTAACGTATGTCGGGTCGCGGAGTCCTTCACTTCCTTTCATCCAAAAATAATTAGCGTTGTATTTCTTGCTACCATCACTTCTAACCACCAACTCAACACTATGGGGTAGGGGATACCTTCCTCGAATTGCACAGCGACTGAAAAAACCAGAAAACATTTCGAGGAGGAGAACGCTCACCCCCCCACCTGCGACCATGACACCCCAACCACTCTGTATGAAAGAAATGTTTGCAGTTTATTGGCCTATGGTTTTTTCGTAAGACGAGACAGTCCCAAACCGTGGATGGAACAATATACAAATTCCGCACTTAGGAAATTTTTTTACGACGTTTGGGCCCCTGGGCCACGTCAAGCCCCCGTTGACAAAGGGAAAGGACGGATAAAAATGCCAGTTATTTTTATGTTCTTTTCGGAAAAATTATTCCTCAAGTGACGAAGTCCCTTTTTCTGTGAAAATTTTGCTCTACAAAAATCTTAATCAAAAGTAAATTGATAAAGCCCACACAGAAAAATCCGAAACTTCAGTATTTTCTTGTTATCGTAATAGTAATCTCTTGAATCCCTTTTTTTGCTCACTAATGCTATTTTCACAGGTGACGAGCACTTCATCTCTTTAATAATAATAAAGCATAATACTGTCTCCGTCTTTCATACCTTTATTTTTTTTAAATTTTGAATCTAATTTTAAAATGTTTACATCATTTTATACATGATTCAATAGTTTGATACATGTTTAAACTAGTTTTATAAAGTTTTCAACTAGTTTGAAAATGTTTCAAAGTTTGATACATGTTTACAACTAGTTTGATACATGTTTACAACTAGTTTGATACATGTTTCCCAGTTTGATACATGTTTCAATGTTTGATACATGTTTACAACTAGTTTGTAATGTTTCAACTAGTTTGATAAATTTTACAACTACTTTTACACATGTTTACATCTATTTATTTTTATAATATTTTTATAAAGTTTACAACTAGTTTAATACATGTTTACAATAGTTTAATA
>WNWK01035672.1:0-19621 GCA_009830355.1 Cherax destructor | reverse complement strand
CAAAGGGTGCTGTAAAGCAATAGCAAAGAACTACAGACCAATTGTGCTAATGACCCATATCATAAAAATCTTTGAAAGGGTCCTAAGAAGCAAGATCGTCACTCATCTAGATACCCATCAATTACACAACCCAGGGCAGCATGGGTTTAGAGGAGGTCGCTCCTGTCTGTCCCAACCACTGGACCACTACGACAAGGTCCTGGATGCTCTAGAAGGCAAAAAGAATGCAGATGTTATATACACAGACTTTGCAAAAGCCTTTGACAAGTGTGACCATGGTGTAATAGCACACAAAATGTTTGATAAAGGAATAACAGGAAAGTTGGTAAATGGATCTATAATTTCCTAACAAATAGAACACAAGGAGTAGTAGTCAACAGAGTAAAATCTGAGGCTTCTACGGTGAAAAGCTCTGTTCCACAAGGCACAGTACTCGCTCCCATCTTGTTCCTCATCCTCAAATCGGACATAGACAGGGATATAAGCCACAGTACCATGTGTTCCTTTGCAGATGACACCCGAATCTGCATGACAGAGTCTACCATTGAAGACACTGCTAGACTCCAAGCAGACATCAACCAAATATTTAAATGGCTGCAGAAAACAATATGTAGTTCAATGATGAGAAATTTCAATTACACCGTTATGGAAAACGTGAGGAAATTAAAATTTAATCGGAGTATAAAACAAATTCCAACCTCACAATAGAGCGAAAAACTAATGTTAAACACCTGGGAGTGATCATGTCAGAGGATCTCACCTTCAAGGACTATAACATTGTATCAATCGCATCTGCTAGAAAAATGACAGAATGGATAATGAGAACCTTCAGAACCAGGGATGCCAAGCCCATGATGACACTCTTCAGGTCGTTTGTTCTATCTAGGCTGGAATATTGCCGCACACTAACTGCACCTTTCACAGCAGGTGAAATTGCTGACCTAGAAAATGTGCAGAGAACCTTCACGGCACTCATAACTGTGATAAACCTCCTCGATTACTGGGAACGCTTGAAGTTCCTAGATCGCAGGTGGGAGAGATACATTATTATATGCACTTGGAAAATCCTAGAGGGATTAGTACCAAACTTGCTCACGAGAGTCATTCCCTACGAAAGCAAAAGACTCAGCAGACAATGCAACATCCCCCCGATGAAAAGCATGGGTGCCAATAGCATGTTAAGAGACAACACAATAAGTGTCAAGGGCCCAAGACTGTTAAACTGCCTCCCAGCATACATAAGGGGATTACCAATAGACCCCTGGCTGTCTTCAAGCAGGCATGGGACAGGCACCTAAAGTCGGTACCTGACCAGCCAGGCTATGGTTCGTACGTTGGACTGCGTGCGGCCATCAGTAACAGCCTGGTTGATCAGGCCCTGATTCACCATGAGGCCTGGTCACAGACCGGGCTGTGGAGGTGTTGACCCCCAGAACTCTCTCCAGGTAAACTCCAGGTAAGCAGTTCATTTTCTGTCAAATTCTCGCCTCTATATCTCGGTCAGTTCTGATTGCAAATTTGTTTTCTTTTAAAACACTCAGAAAAATATTCTTTAGATTTTGGTAAGAATTTTTTTTTTCTGAATATTTTTCGACAGAGTGAGTTCAGGATCAGGGGTCTCAACAGTGAAAGGGTTAATCACTTCAGTTACCTAACTTTTATATCAGTATGCAATAAGGTATATTAAATTGTACTGCTCCATAACCTGTGTCAGTGTAGAGTAAGAATTAGTATTAATCTGCGCGAAATGCCTAGGCATGCTAGTAATTGGACCATAGCAAAACAAAGATCACGACAGCCAGGAAGATGGGGTGAGTATTGAGAACTTTCATATCAAGGGAAATAATGCCAATGGTGACACTCTTCAAATTGCTAGTGCTCCCTCATTTAGAATATTGCTCTGTGCTGATGGCCCCATTCACAGCAGTAGAAATATCAAAGCTGGAACAAATACAGAAATCGTTTATGGCTCACATTGAGCCAGTAAAGCACCTAAATTACTGGGAATGCCTTCAAGTCTTGAACATGTACTCATTGGAGCGGGCCTCGTCCCAAATCTGCACACTGCTATAACAACATACTGGAGTGAGAGATATGGGAAGAAGTGTAAAATAAACCCAGTGAGGAGCAGGGATGTGGTGGGAACGATAAGGGAACACTGTATCAACATTTGGGGTCCCATACTATTCAACATCTTACCAGAAGATATCAGAAACACGGATAGAACAAGTGTAGAAGCCTTCAAGAGAAATCTGGACAAGTATCTTCAACATATGCAAGATCAACCAGGCTGTGATAGATATGTGGGGCAGTGGATGTCCAGCAGCAACAGCCTGGTTGACCAGGCAAGCACCAAACGAGCTTGGTCCATGGCTGGGCTCTGAGAGTAGTGAAACTCTTCAAAGGCATGGATCTATATCATTGATGCTAGTGTCACGTAGATGTATATCACTGATGCTTGTGTCATATAGATCTGTCATTGATGTTAGTGTCACATAGATCTTTATCATTGATGCTAGTGTCATATAGATCTTTATCATTGATGCTAGTGTCACATAGATCTTTATCATTGATGCTAGTGTCACATAGATCTTTATCATTGATGCTTGTGTCATGTAGATGTATATCACTGATGCTTGTGTCATATAGATCTGTCATTGATGTTAGTGTCACATAGATCTTTATCATTGATGCTAGTGTCACATAGATCTTTATCATTGATGCTTGTGTTATGTAGATGTATATCATTGATGCTTGTGTCATGTAGATTTATATCATTGATATCTGTTATGGGGCTATAGGACCCAACATGTATTGATGTATTTAAGTAACAGTTACTCTGGAATACCTAATTATACTGAATTGATGGGGGCACAGCTGCTTAATGGTCATAAGGGCAGATCACTCTTAGGGGCTGAGAGACAGATGAGTCAAGCCTGTTTTTCTCAATATAATAGGTTGTAATATAGACACACACACATTAAAATAAGTAGTTTATAAAGTTGTATTTCTTTTTGTAAAAGTATAGTAAGGTGTGGAAATGGGAAAAAACAATTATTGTGGTAGCTAGGGAATTGTACTTGTTGACATTCTTTTGTTGTGCTTGTTGACATTCTTTTGTTGTGCTTGTTGACATTCGTTTGTTTGTTTTTGGGTGGGAGGAGCCAAGGTGGGCCCCTCCCTCCCTCTCACTCTCCTTGGTGGTTCCAAGTTGGTAGGATGCACTTGTCCTTTTATTTCTGGGCATGATGTGTGTCCCAGAGATAAGATTTAGATCTTAAAGTGATGTAACCATTATACCCAGGGTGACTACATTGTGTCAAAAACACTGTGTTAAGGCCCTCAAGAGAAAAGGAGGGCTAATTGTTTCAGAAGGGACCATGTAGCTGTCCTAGTAGAACAGCTGGGAGTGCAGGCTTATATTAAGAATAAGAGAATTCCTAACCTGTATACAGTCATACCTCGGTTAACGATGCTGTCAGTTAACGAAAGTTTCGGGTAACGATATTTATAATGTAAAAAAAATGATTGCGGTTAACGATGTTTGCTTCGGGTAACAACATTCGTACCGGACATGTCCGCGTGGCGCCCAGCTGAGCGGCACTCCAGGGAGCGTCAGTGTGCTATTGTTTACAAGTGAGAGCGATCACCACCCACTCCACCCACGCATTTATACCAGTATATTGTCATTATTCCACTGTTTTTAGTGCTTGCAATTGCTAAATAAGCTACCATGGGTCCAAAGAAAGCTCCTAGTGCCAGCCCTGTGATAAAAGAGTGTAGCATTCATGCAGGGAGTGTAGCATTCATGCAGGGAGTGTAGCAGGCATGCAGGGAGTGTAGCATTTATGCAGGGAGTGTAGCCGGCATGCAGGGAGTGTAGCAGGCATGCAGGGAGTGTAGCATTTATGCAGGGAGTGTAGCCGGCATGCAGGGAGTGTAGCAGGCATGCAGGGAGTGTAGCATTTATGCAGGGAGTGTAGCCAGCATGCAGGGAGTGTATAGCAGGCATGCAGGGAGTGTAGCAGGCATGCAGGGAGTGTAGCAGGCATGCAGGGAGTATAGCAGACATGCAGGGAGTGTAGCAGGCATGCAGGGAGTGTAGCAGGCATACAGGGAGTGTAGCAGGCATGCAGGGAGTGTAGCAGGCATGCAGGGAGTGTAGCAGGCATGCAGGGAGTATAGCAGACATGCAGGGAGTGTAGCAGGCATGCAGGGAGTGTAGCAGGCATGCAGGGAGTGTAGCAGGCATGCAGGGAGTGTAGCAGGCATGCAGGGAGTATAGCAGACATGCAGGGAGTGTAGCAGACATGCAGGGAGTGTAGCAGGCATGCAGGGAGTGTAGCAGGCATGCAGGGAGTGTAGCAGGCATGCAGGGAGTGTAGCAGGCATGCAGGGAGTGTAGCAGGCATGCAGGGAGTGTAGCAGGCATGCAGGGAGTGTAGCAAGCATGCAAGGAGTGTAGCAGGCATGCAGGGAGTGTACCAGGCATGTAGGGAGTGTACCAGGCATGTAGGGAGTGTAGCAGGCATGCAGGAAGTGTACCATTCATGCAGGGAGTGTAGCAGGCATGTAGGGAGTGTAGCAGGCATGCAGGGAGTGTACCAGGCATGTAGGGAGTGTAGCAGGCATGTAGGGAGTGTAGCAGGCATGCAGGAAGTGTACCATTCATGCAGGGAGTGTAGCATTAAAAGAAAAAGGCCAGTAACCCCAGAAAAGAACTTGCCACCTGCATTGTTAATGGAAGGGGATTCCCCTTCCAAACACTAGCATACTATACTCCATCCTTTCCCCTCCTCCCGTCCTCCACACATCAACAACTCTTCAATAAATGTAAGTGACATATTATTGTACTATATTTACATATGTATTTATTTATTGTTCATTAAATTGTGTATTATTTAATGTCAAAAAGTTCTTAAAAAATATTTTATTTTACTACTTTTGAAAGTCTTGGACGGATTAATTTTATTTCCATTATTTCTTATGGGGAAAATTGATTCGGTTGACTATTGTTTCAGTTAAAGATATGCCCTCTCTGACGGATTAATATCGTTAACCGAGGTATGACTGTATTCTGTATACAGTGGTCCCTCGGTTTTCGCCGAATTTTTTTTCCAGAATGCTGCTCAAGTGCCATTACCGAACAAATTTACTTCCTTAAGAAATAATGTCACGTAGGTTAGTCTATTTCAGACCCCCAAACATACACTTGCAACAGCACTTACGAAAATACACTTACATAAATGTTCGCGTTTGGAGATGCACGAAAACCGAGGGACCACAGTACATCTATGTGGAATATATCCCCTATTTTTGAAATAGTGGTTTAAATAACATATTGAGAGGGTTGGTGAAAGATATTACTAACTGAAGATATCCAATCATGAATGTAAGTATTACCCTAGACTTTATAAGGCCTTTATGTAAGCTACCCCACACTAAAACATGTAGTGAGAACCATACCATCAAAGTAAAAGGGAAAACAACATAACATGGGGGCCCGTCCGGGAGAAATATTTTAATGATAAAATAACTCGAAACATTCTTTGAACTATATGTACTGGTATGGGGTAATAGCAGTTGCATGTTTCTGGTAGAAGATTTACCAAGGTGGGGTCAGTGCAATTGTTTTCATATATTAGTTTACAGGTTTTTTTCTCCTAAGGTGGGAGAAAGGTTGGGTAACATATTTTTGTTTTTGGTTATGGTAAGTGCTTTGAGCATATTTTACATTGAACTTGTTATTTTATTTGCCTGTGGGAAAACTTTGTCCACTGATACTGTAGGAGGGAAGCAAGTGTTTGACCCTTAAATTGTCCAAATGTAGATATACGTTTGTTTGCGTAGCACTCCGAACGTAGATCTACATTTTATATTTCATTCCTTCAAATTTGGCACAATAGGCCTGAGTCGCCTAGACATGAGAGAATGGATCTGTGCACTCAGTGTGCACAGTATTAAAAAAATCTGGGACCACTTAATACCTTGTGGGAGCACCAGTTCAATTGAGCACCAGCTAGAGCAAATAGCTGGCAAACACCAGGGATTCACTGATGTCATGTCACTCCCCTTTTAAGAGGAAAGTAAAAATAGGTTAGATAAATATATGAGTGGGTATGGGTGGGTGTGAGTTGGACCTGATTAGCTTGTGCTACTAGGTCTAATGCCGTGCTCCTTCCTTCAGAGGATGTGACCTGACTAGGTGGGTCATTGGACCTGCCTTGCATGGGCCAGTAGGCCTGCTGCAGTGTTCCTTCTTTCTTATGTTCTTATGTATTCAGCAGGCTGGCTTTGGCTGTCTCTGCCTATATCCCTACCTATCTATATCCCTGTTTATCTATATCCCTGTCTATCTATATCCCTGTCTATCTATATATATCTGTCTTATATCTCTGTCTATCTATATCTATCTGTCCTGTATCTCTGTCTCTCTCTCTCACATGTACACATAAGTACAGTTATTATTTTTATTATTTTATTATTAACACATCGGCCGATTCCCACCAAGGTAGGGTGGCCCAAAAAAGTAAACTTTCATCATCATTCACTCCATCACTGTCTTGCCAGAGGGGTGCTTTACACTACAGTTATAAAACTGCAACATTAACACCCCTCCTTCAGAGTGCAGAGACTGTACTTCCCATCTCCAGGACTCAAGTCCGGCCTGCCGGTTTCCCTGAATCCCTTCATAAATGTTACTTTGCTCACACTCCAACAGCACGTCAAGTATTAAAAACCATTGTCCGAACCACCTCAACAACCCCTCCTCAGCCCTCTGGATAATAGTTTTGGTAATCCTGCACGTCCTCCTAATTTCCAAACTCTGAATTCTCTGCATTATATTCACACTACACATTGACCTCAGACATGACATCTCCACTGCCTCCAGCCTTCTCCTCATTGCGACATTCATCACCCATGCTTCACACCCATATAAGAGTGTTGGTATAACTATACTCTCATACATTCCTCTCTTTACTTCCATGGACAAAGTTTTTTGTCTCCACAGACTCCGAAGTGCACCACTCACCCTTTTCCCCTCATCAATTCTATGATTCACCTTATCCTTCATAGACCCATCTGCTGACATGTCCACTCCCAAATATCTGAATACATTCACCTCCTCCATACTCTCTGCTTCCAATCTGATATCCAATCTTTCGTCACCTAATCTTTTTGTTATCCTCATCACCTTACTCTTTCCTATATTCACTTTTAATTTTCTTCTTTTACATACCTTACCAAATTCATCCACCAACCTCTACAACTTCTCTTCAGAATCTCCCAAAAGCACAGTGTCATCAGCAAAAAGCAACTGTGACAACTCCCACTTTGTATTTGATTCTTTGTCTTTTAACCCCACACCTCTTGCCAAGACCCTCGCATTCACTTCTCTTACAACCCCATCTATAAATACGTATATTGAACAACCACGGTGACATCACACATCCTTGTCTAAGGCCTACTTTTACTGAGAAATAATCTCCCTCTCTCCTACACACTCTAACCTGAGCCTCACTATCCTCATAAAAGCTCTTCACTGCTTTCAGTAACTTACCTTCTATTCCATACACCTGCAACATCTGCCACATTGCCCCCCTATCCACCCTATCATATGCCTTTTCCAAATCCATAAATGCCACAAAAACCTCTTTACCCTTATCCAAATACTGTTTACCTATATGTTTCACTGCAAACACTTGGTCTACACACCCCCTACCTTTCCTAAAGCCACCTTGTTCATCTGCTATTCTGCTCTCCGTTTTATTCTTAATTCTTTCAATAATAATTCTACCATACACTTTACCTGGTATACAGTCATCCCTCGGTTTTCGTGTTTAATCCGTTCCTGAGGGATGCACTAAAACTGAAACACACGAAAACTGAAGCCATTTTCCCCATAAGAAATAATGGAAATTCAATTAATCCGTTTCAGACACCCAGGAGTATTAACAAAAAATAATTTTTTAGAGATTAAATATAGATTTACATACAGAAAAGAATAACAAATAAATATAAAGCACTAATAACATGTATAAATGAACATTTAACATCACACTTACTTTTATTGGTGACTCTTGTTGGTGTATGGAAGATGGAGAGGAGAGAGGGAGGCGAGTTTATTGTTGGGAGGCAGGACAAAATGCTTCAATTTGACACTAATATCAGCTCTACGGCTTATTTATCTATCACAATTCCTCATCACCTTACTCTTTCCTATATTCACTTTTAATTTTCTTCTTTTACATACCTTACCAAATTCATCCACCAACCTCTACAACTTCTCTTCAGAATCTCCCAAAAGCACAGTGTCATCAGCAAAAAGCAACTGTGACAACTCCCACTTTGTATTTGATTCTTTGTCTTTTAACCCCACACCTCTTGCCAAGACCCTCGCATTCACTTCTCTTACAACCCCATCTATAAATACGTATATTGAACAACCACGGTGACATCACACATCCTTGTCTAAGGCCTACTTTTACTGAGAAATAATCTCCCTCTCTCCTACACACTCTAACCTGAGCCTCACTATCCTCATAAAAGCTCTTCACTGCTTTCAGTAACTTACCTTCTATTCCATACACCTGCAACATCTGCCACATTGCCCCCCTATCCACCCTATCATATGCCTTTTCCAAATCCATAAATGCCACAAAAACCTCTTTACCCTTTTCCAAATACTGTTTACCTATATGTTTCACTGCAAACACTTGGTCTACACACCCCCTACCTTTCCTAAAGCCACCTTGTTCATCTGCTATTCTGCTCTCCGTTTTATTCTTAATTCTTTCAATAATAACTCTACCATACACTTTACCTGGTATACAGTCATCCCTCGGTTTTCGTGTTTAATCCGTTCCTGAGGGATGCACTAAAACTGAAACACACGAAAACTGAAGCCATTTTCCCCATAAGAAATAATGGAAATTCAATTAATCCGTTTCAGACACCCAGGAGTATTAACAAAAAATAATTTTTTAGAGATTAAATATAGATTTACATACAGAAAAGAATAACAAATAAATATAAAGCACTAATAACATGTATAAATGAACATTTAACATCACACTTACTTTTATTGGTGACTCTTGTTGGTGTATGGAAGATGGAGAGGAGAGAGGGAGGCGAGTGTATTGTTGGGAGGCAGGACAAAATGCTTCAATTTGACACTAATATCAGCTCTACGGCTTATTTATCTATCACAATTCATCTAATATGACATAATAAACAATATAAATAACATAAAAACGTGATATACACTCTAGAATGAATAAAATATGTATCTCATTACGAATGTGGTGGCGGGCATACTCGGTCCAGCTATGAAAACATCTTCCTATTCTTTCCCCCTTCAGACGCATTAGTATAAGAGAAAACGGAGTTTGTAATGCTAACTGCATTAGATCACTTATTTCCAGTCGCTTCAAGGTGTGAACAGAAATCCTTCCTGTCCAGGCTGGCTGGTAACAACAACAGCAGCAGCAACAACAACAACAACAACTGGTTTGTTGACAAAACTACCAAAACTTCTACACTCTCATTCTCTCTCGTTTATTCATTTAATCTTGTTTACTCACCTCTCACTCTACATTAAGACTGCCTCTTACCACCACTGCCTCTCACCACCACTGCCTCTCATCACCACTGTCTCTCATCACCACTGTCTCACCACCACTGCCTCTCACCACCACTGCCTCTCATCACCACTGTCTCTCATCACCACTGTCTCACCACCACTGCCTCTCACCACCACTGCCTCTCATCACCACTGCCTCTCACCACCACTGCCTCTCACCACCACTGCCTCTCACCACCACTGCCTCTCACCACCACTGTCTCACCACCACTGCCTCTCACCACCACTGCCTCTCACCACCACTGCCTCTCATCACCACTGTCTCACCACCACTGCCTCTCATCACAACTGCCTCTCACCACCACTGCCTCTCACCACCACTGCCTCTCACCACCACTGCCTCTCACCACCACTGCCTCTCACCACCACTGCCTCTCACCACCCCCTCTACCACCGCTTCTTTCCAGTCGCTTCAAGGTGTGAACAGGAATCATTTCTGTCCAGGCTGGCTGGTAACAACAACAGCAGCAGCAACAACAACAACAACTGGTTTGTTGACAAAACTACCGAAACTTCTACACTCTCATTCTCTCTCATTTATTCATTTAATCTTGTTTACTCACCTCTCACTCTACATTAAGACTGCGTCTTACCACCACTGCCTTTCATCACCACTGCCTCTAACACTGCCTCAACCAACAAACAAGCACCACTGCCTCTCATCACCACTGCCTCTCACCACCATTGCCTCTCATCACCACTGCCTCTCACCACCATTGCCTCTCATCACCACTGCCTCTCACCACTGCTTCTCTTCACCACTGCCTCTCACCACCACTGCCTCCCATCACCACTGCCTCATCACCACTGCCTCTCACCACCACTGCCTCTCACCACCACTGCCTCTCATCACCACTGCCTCTCACCACTTTGCTACGACTTCTTTCTTTAATTCTATGGTGTTCCTCACTTTCTTTACCAAAGGACTGACACTAGGAGCTATCTTTGGGCCCGTGGTGGCTTATTTAGCAGTCACACACAATAATCAAGGGCCAAAAACAATGGATTGTTAAGAAATGTTTTGTATGAACTTGCAGGATAATGTTCACTCAACCAGAAACAATGCTACACTGCCTGAGAATGTGCGTGGGAGGCGGGCTTGCGGGCTTTGTATGTGCGCTGGGCACTGGACAGGGTTCCGGACCGAGCACGAAAACGGAGGAACACACGAAAACAGAGATACACGAAAACGGAGGGATGACTGTACTCAACAGACTTATTCCCCTATAATTTTTGCACTCTCTTTTGTCCCCTTTGCCTTTATACAAAGGAACAATACACGCTCTCTGCCAGTCCCTAGGTACCTTACCCTCTTCCATACATTTATTAAATAATAGCACCAACCACTCCAAAACTATATCTCCACCTGCTTTTAACATTTCTACCTTTATCCCATCAATCCCAGCTGTGTTACCACCTTTCATTTTACCCACTGCCTCACGAACTTCCCCCGCACTCACAACTGGCTCTACCACACTCCTACAAGATGTTATTCCTCCTTGCCCTATACACGAAATCACAGCTTCCCTGTCTTCATCAACATTTAACAACTCCTCAAAATATTCCCTCCATCTTCCCGATACCTCTAACTCTCCATTTAATAACTCTCCTCTCCTATTAACTGTCAAATCCATTTGTTCCCTAGGCTTCCTCAACTTATTGATCTCACTCCAAAACTTTTTCTTATTTTCAACGAAATTTGTTGATAACATCTCACCCACTCTCTCATTTGCTCTCTTTTTACATTGCTTCACCACTCTCTTAACTTCTCTTTTTCTCTTCATATACTCTTCCCTCCTTGCATCACTTCTACTTTGTAAAAACCTCTCATATGCTAACTTTTTCTCCCTTACTACTCTTTTTACATCATCATTCCACCAATCGCTCTTCTTTCCTCCCGTCCCCACTTTCCTGTAACCACAGACTTCTGCTGAACACTCTAACACTACATTCTTTAACCTACCCCATACATCTTCGACCCCATTGCCTGCACTCTCACTAGCCCATCTATCCTCCAATAGTTGTTTATATCTTACCCTAACTGCCTCCTCTTTTAGTTTATAAACCTTCACCTCTCTTTTACTGCTTCTATTTTCCTTGTATCCCATCTACCTTTTACTCCCACTTTAGCTACAACTGAAAAGTGATCTGATATATCTGTGGCCCATCTATAAACATGTACATCCTGAAGTCTACTCAACAGTCTTTTATCTACCAATACGTAGTCCAACAAACTACTGTCATTACGCCCTACATGATATCTTGTATAATTATTTATCCTCTTTTTCTTAAAATATGTATTACCTATAACTAAACCCCTTTCTATACAAAGTTCAATCAAAGGGCTCCCATTTTCATTTACACCTGGCACCCCAAGCTTACCTACCACACCCTCTCTACATGTTTCTCCTACTTTAGCATTTAGGTCCCCTACTACAATACGGTTATTATACATAGTGTAAATTACCTAGGATAACCCAAAAAGTCCAGGCAAAGTGCTATACAGTGTTTCTAGATATAAGACATAAATAATCATGACGCAATATGCATTTTTACTTACTAAGGAATCAGTCAGCGGCTGGTAAACCAACAGTTTTACAATGCTCCCTGAGACAGAGACAAGCAGACAGAAAGACAGACAGAGACAGGCAGACAGAAAGACACATAACCAGAGCTAGACAGACAGATAAGCAGTGCTAGACAGACAGACAGTGAAAACAAAGATAGGGTTCCCTGCTCTCACATTCATTAATGTCATTGGGCTGTCAGCATTATCTGACACTTGTGATAACACAATTCTTCAAGGAGTTTCATATTATACTCCAGGCACACACAGAAAGACAGATAAGCAGAGCTAGACAGATAGACAGACAGTGAAAACAAAGCGAGGGTTCCCTGCACACATTCATTCATCAATGTCACTGCCTTATCAGTAGTTATCTGACAATTGTCATAACACCATTCTTCAAGGAGTTTCATATATGCTCCAGGATGTCTAAAACATTGCTGGGACCTATATATACTTCATATATATTTCTAGACAATAGTAAATGACCAAGGCAGGTGAAAATGTTCACCTGTTGGTGTGATTGTGACTATATGAGTACTATTTCAGTACCTAATATTAGTGTCAGAACAAAGATTGTCTATGAAATCACAAGAACTATTATAAATTGTAATTATCAGAACATAAAAATTATATAAATTAAAATAGAAACAAGAAAAAAAATTACATCGACAATACTTCTGCAAGCGGCAGGACTTGATGTTGCTGTCAGGTGAGCATCCAGCATCAACTTCGCGGGCTTATATCTCAGTAAGTACTGGTCCTAAATTTTTTTTATCCTATAACATGTAGAAAAATGCGCTCTTCATTTAAAAAAAAAATCAAAATATTCGGAGCACAACGCGAGTGAACGTAGATCTACGTTTGGACAGTTTAAGAATTAAGGATGAAGCTATGTCAGAAGTTGAGTCTTTAACCCTTTCAGGGTCCAAGGGGGGTCTCCGAAACTCGTTCTCAGGGTCCAAGAATTTAAAAAAAAATAAAAAATTATTTTTTCTTATGAAATGATAGAGAATCTTTTTCCGATCATAACGCTACAAAAATTATGAAATTTGATCGAAAACTAACGGAATTATGCTTTCGCGAAGTTCGCGGTAGCCATGACACTTACGCATCGGCGATTTCGCCCACTTTGAGCCCTATTTTCGGCAAATTTCAATGTTTCAGTCAACTAAAATTATAGCTATTTCGCTAGAACTCCATTTCTTCTATCGATTGAGTACAAGAAACCGCCTATTTACCAATTACAACTACCCAAAATAGTAGTCAGAAAATGGCAATTTAACCAATTTCACACAAATTTCAAACGATGCCAATTTCAAAATAGGGTCAAGAATAAACAAGGCAGACATTCCTGGCACTAAAATAACATCTTCTCTGTTCATTAGTCACGTTTTCAGGCCCCTCTTACATTACTTTTGCTTTTCATTTTGAATTTTTATTCTCACAAAAAAATAGAAGATTTACTGTTATGTATACAACTGCATCATTGTAAAAATGGTATAAATAATATTAGAGCACTTGTGCATGAATATTAGACTCGCCAGTTGATGTGTATTGGATGCATGGTGTGATTTGTTTACTCCTGAACATCGTCAAAAATCGAACATTTTCGCTACTTTGAGCTCAATTTCAAGGTACAGTGGTACCTCGACTTACGATATTTTTTCATTCCAGAATGCTGTTCAAGTGCCATTACCAGACGAATTTATCTTCTTAAGAAATGATGTAAAATAGACTAGTCCATTTAGACCCCCAAAATTACACTTACAAAAGCATTTAAAAAAATAAACTTACATAAAAGGGTGTGTTTGGGGACCATCGTAAGTCGAGGTACCACTGTACTTGTCGTTGTCAAACCAATCAAAATCATCTCTATTTCTGTAATATATCTTCCAATCTATCAAATGAGACAAAGAAAACGAGAATACATCAATAAATACCATACGAAAATAGACTGCAAAGTCGCTGTTTTAAACCAAAAACACGGTCAGAGTTTTTTTATCCTCATTATGCACTGTGTGGTGCAGGAATTTTTTTACACTGACCGCACAGACCCATTCTGTCACATCTAGGCCTAACAGCCTGTTTCTGCTTGATTTGAGGGCGCTAGAATTTAGGCGTACGAGTACGTCAATAACCCCAGGGCGTAAGCCGTACTAGTACGTCAATAACCCTGAAAGGGTTAAACTTTTCAGGCTTCAGGAAGGAAGATAATAATCCATCAGTAAACATGCCTGTTAACCCTTTTTCATGTTGAGACCCTTGATTCTTGACTCCCTCTAGGGGTCGAGAAATTTAAAAAAAAAAAATATTTTTCTTATGAAATGATAGTTTTTTTTTCTAAACATAATAGGCTAAAAAACAATTTTGTGATCAATACTTACGGAGATATGGAGGCTTCAAGTTGACAGAAATTGAACTACTTATGGCAACATTAGTAACTGCCGGCACCCGGTAAACTTTTATTTTATTTTTTTGAGTTGTTTTCTTTTCTTTTTTAATGTTTTTTTTTTTTCAAATAACTTTTATGGCCTGTGAGACCAATATAAGTGCTGTTTTTCAAATATTCACTCGTTGTATACTACACAATAACTGTACAAACTTTGTTCTCATTATATTGTTTACAAAATATGTTTACAAAAACTAACAATGTAAAATATTGTTTATTACTATTTTTCTATCATATATATACAGTGGACCCTCGGTTTTCGTTGAAAATTCATTCCAGAATGCTGTTTGAGTGCCATTACCGAACAAATTTGTTCCCATAAGGACAAATGTAAATTAGACTAGTCGTTTCAGAACCCCAAAAATACACTTAAAAAAACTCTTACAAAAATACATTTACGTACAGTGGACCCCGGTTAACGAACACCCCGGAAATCGTACAATTATGTAAGTATAATATTGTAAGTGCTTGTGGAAGTGTATTTTTGGGGGTCTGAAATAGACTAACCTACGTGACATTATTTCTTAAGGAAGTAAATTCGTTCAGTAATGGCACTTGAGCAGGCTTCTGGGATGAAGTTTTTTCGTTAACCGGGGGTCCACTGTAATTGTTTGAGTTTGGAGGTGAACAAAAACCGAAGGTCCACTGTACATATATAGAGTCACTGGACATGTTCCTAGAAGTGGTGCAGCTTGTGAAACTCTTTGAAACATGGTGTCATGCAGAATGGTACTTTACACTCCTCACACATAACACGAGTCTCTGCATTGTTGAGGGCGTTTTTTTGTATGTGAACAGACATGGCACCTGTTCTGAGCCTTTGTCTTGAAAGCAGTAGCAGGCAGTTTCATTAGGAAGTGATCACCAGGCCTCAGACTTGGTACTTGGTGATTATTTGTTTGATCACAGACAAACAAAATTCGCCATTTGGTAGTTTGTTTCTGGTCTTCAACTTATACATATTATAAGCATTGAGCATGGAAATGTCCAGAATATGGAAAAAGTTTTATGTACCACTTATAACTCTTACGAACACAATCAGTAAACCCAATTTGCATGTCATATTTGTCCACTGAACGCATATTGAGGGTGTAGTCCATCACAGTTGTAGGTTTTAGAATGGGTTTATTGGTCTCTCTATTCAGCCTGCCAGTGTCTGTCATTTCGTTAGGGTGAACTAATGACAACAGTGTGACATCTCGTTTGTCATGCCACTGAAATGCCATGATGTTATTGGAAGCAAACGCCTGCACCTGACCTCTACGAGTGCCTACATCAAACCTAGGCTTATGCTTACGATTTCCACGCACTGTACCGCCCACATCTGTCATGTTCACTTGCAAAAAATCACTGAGTATGGGGCTTGTGTACCAGTTATCAGTATATAATATATGCCCCTTACCAAGATATGGTTCCATCATTGTTCTAACCACATCACCAGAGATACCCAATAACTTCTTGGTATCTTGCAATGTATTACTTCCAGTGTACACAATAATATCCAATACAAGATCACTGTAGCAATCACAAAGCACAAACAACTTTATACCAAAGCATTTCCTTTTGCTTGGTATATACTGCTTGAACGACAGTCTACCTTTGAATAAAATCAAAGACTCATCATTAACAAGCTTTCTGAAGGGATATACCTGGAGAGAGATAAAAATACATATTGAATTTCTGTTTCAGATGCACACATTCCTAATCTTATATAACCTGTCGTTTTTGTCAGGCCTGGTTTTGTCTGAGAAGTGTAACATACGTAATAGTAGCACAAATCGATTCACTGGTATTATATCACTGAAACCTTGGGTTGAAATCAGGCGGTCTGTTGACCAGTATGATCGGACACTGTGCTTATACACATGTGGTATAAGTATTATTGTGGCAAAGAAAAGATACATCTCAGCCACAGTTGTTTCTTTCCACTGGTGTAGACATGATTTTGGTGAAAGTATTGTGTTTGCCATGGTGTACTCGAAGTATCTGTTGCTTTCCCTAACAATAATTTCCATCAGGGGTTCGTCAAAGAATAATTCAAAACATTGCAGTTCAGTGCCATTGTTCCCAAGTGTACAAGATGGGCATATTCCACTTTGACTTTCATCAAACTGATGGGGATTGGGAACAAAATTGTCAGCTTCCTGCCAATCCCATTTGCAGTCTGCTGGTGGGTACTGGATATTGGCAGGTGGTTGTAGTTGTTGGTGTGGTGGGTGAGGGTGGCCTTTGTTGTAGGTCGGGTGAGTCAGCGGCGTGGGTGGCAGCATGGCCCACTGCTGGTGCCTCACGGTTGGCACCACCACTACCACCACCACCAGATGCATGCACATTTTTCATCCCAATTGCAACACTATCATGTTCATTTTCACTATCTGTTCCAGTTGTACAGCCATGGGATGTACTCCTAGATGTGCTCCTTGCCCTTGGAATAGCATATGGCACACTACCAGAGCTCATATACCGTCGTATATACTGACACTTTACTGGAGAATATTCCACTTCTTTTTCACTACTGGAACTGTTTTCAAGAGCTTGTAGTTCATATTCACTGTCACTATCATCACCATTGCCCACATCTGAGTCCTGGACACTGGAAAATATGAGTTTCCTCTTTCGTTCTGGTACAAATGAACATGAACAAGACGCCACAGCACCAGAGGTGGAAGGTTGAGGGTCGTCTGGGTTTTCGTCACTATTAAAGTATTATGGTCATTAGTTTCCATCACAACCTCCTCAAAACCTTGAAAGTCTTCTTCACTGACACCCCCATCTGTATTAGAACAGTCACTGGGGAACAAAAGTGTTCCAATCCATCAAGGAGTGAGGTACTTCTGACCACGAGGCATGGTGGACAAGATGTACTGAAATGGTGTTCCCACAATGCACCACTGGGTGCCCAATTTTTTTCCTACCATGCACAGTGACCACGCAGACCCATTCTCTCACATCTAGGCTTACCAGCGTTTTCCCGCTCGATTTGAAGCCACTAGAATTTATGTGTACTAGTACATCAAACACCCTTGTGCGTAAGACGTACTAGTATGTCAAAAACCCTGAAAGGGTTAACAGTTACAATGAAGGATCACCTACTCCAGGTGATAAGGAAATGGAGAGGATGAGACTTAAACTAGCTGTGCTAGAGGCTGAAACAAAGTTAATAGAAGTTAAGGAGAGAGAACATCAAAGGGTAGGAAGTTCAGAACAAGAGCCTGAGCAATACTTTAACAAACTAAAGCTGCACATTTTGTCCCTAAGTTTACAGAAACTGACCCAGACAGATATTTTTCATTTTTGAGAAGACTGCTTTGGAGCAAGGGTGGCCCAAATGGCAGTGGGCCACCCTAGTTCATATGCAGCTTGTGGGTAAAGGGTTCCAAAGAGTAGAGACTCTGGAGGGAAAATAATTTTCTGACTATGATAAAATTAAAGAGAAGTTTTGCTTGCATACCAAATGATACCTGAGAAATACAGTGGACCCTCGGTTTTGTTCACCTCCAAAATCGAACAATTATGTAAGTGTATTTTTGTAAGAGCTTTTGTAAGTGTATTTTTGGGGTCTGAAATGACTAATCTAATTTACATTTGTCGTTATGGGAACAAATTCGTTCGGTAACGACACTTGAACAGCATTCTGGAAAGAATTTTCAACAAAAACCGAGGGTCCACTGTATAGGCAAAAGTTCAGAAGTCAAATATTTTGGGATGGGCAGACCTTAACTGAGTTTGGGAATGAGAAACTGTTCCTTTTTAAGAAATGGGTTTTTCAAAAGGAGTGAACAGAGACTATGACAATTTAGTAGATCTGATGGTTCATGAGGAACTGTACAATACAATCCCTGTTGACCTCAGAGAATATTTGGAGGACAAAAACCTGGATAATCTTTCAGAAGCGCTGGATCTGGTTAACAGATTCTTGGCTCGCAGGAAGCTGGTAAGTAAAAACAGTCTTGCTCCTTCTGAAAAATTCCTCACTCATTCTAAGCCTTATTCCAAATCCCATGGTCATAAAGGTAAGTGGGACAAGAATTTTCAGGGACAAACGAAGGCTGAGGTGCCCTCTCAAATAGAAGGAAAAGGTAAGTCAGCTGGAGCTCAAAGTTTACCTAGACCATCAGATAATGTTTCAGTTCCTCAAGTAAACAGTACCAGTCCTGCACCAAATGGTAAAAATACCTTTAAGAATTATACCTGTTACTACTGTAACCAAGCTGGACATGTACAAAAGTTCTGCTGCTCTAGACAGCAAGATCAGAGAAGGAAGGAACCATCCCAGGGGACCCTAACTGCAGGAACACATCCAGTTGCCTGCATTAGGTCTTCAACACAAGGTGAGGAGGAATCTTTGAATAGTCATGGCAGCGCGGCAGCAGCGGCATCTGAGCTCCATATTTTCTCATCACCCAGAGTTTATCAATGCTCCTATGATGACCTAGCTGCAAGCAAACTGCACTAACCTAGTAGCTTCCAGAATGACCCAAGAATACCAGCAGTGAGACCTACAAACCAAATAAACTGACAATTTAAGGAAGACTGCCCACAAACCCATAGCATCACCCCGCTGCCAAACAAATGCTTACCAGCCTACAGCTTACCAGCCTACAACTTGCAGCCTACAGCTTACCAGCCTACAGCTTACCAGCCACAGCTTACCAGCCTACAGCTTACCAGCCCACAGATTACCAGCCTACAACTTACCAGCCTACAGCCTACCAGCCTACAGCTTACCAGCCTACAGCTTACCAGCCTACAGTTTACCAGCCTACAGCTTACCAGCCTACAGTTTCATCTTGCCGCACCAACTTCCCGACTACTGTGCTCAAATGAGACGTAACATCAGAAGAACCAAATCCAAAATCAACAAGAAAACACCAAGAAATCTACTAATCAGCTTGTCTACCAAGGACGCGGTACACCCTCCACCCCCTCACCACCACCCAGGATGCTGGTACACCCTCCA
>WNWK01035671.1:0-19622 GCA_009830355.1 Cherax destructor | reverse complement strand
GGTGACGAACCGGCACCAGCAAGAGGTACAGGGGCATGAGAGGTGTCCAAAGAGTTGTCCGTTAACGAGGCAGGGTCAGTACTGGGTGCTGTATCAGGAAGGGGCCCGGGGTAGTGGGTTCATGGATTGGGTCAGCCATGGTTAGGTTAACTTCTTTCTTTTTATTTTTAAGAAAAAAAAAATAAAAAAAAAAAAAAAAAAAAGGGGGAGGGAACGTGGAGGAATAGCTCCTAGGAGGAATGAAAGGGAGCGTAAATCCCCCTCCGCGCCCAAGAGGACCTCAACACCGCAAGTAGTGCAGATGCTGCATGGAACCCGTGCCATACCCTACCCTTCATGCCAGTAAACCAGCAATCTGGGATAGCAACCTCACATCCACCGAGCCATCTCGGCGGACAAAAGAGAGGGCGGCCGGATATCTGCCACAAAGCATACCTATTATGGCCACCACCCCCGGAATCCGAAAGGTGGCCTCCAGAGATACACCCGTTGCCCGAAAGATACCCAAGGCCACCCCCCGGGTGACCGGAGAGGGATGGGGACATCCCCAGGCGATCCAGATTCCACGGCAAACTACACCACCGCCAAGGACCTCAACGGAATGGGATGGACTACGATACCCTTCCTTCTACCTAGGAACTAGAATGCCTGAGGAGAGAAGCTCCCAGGGTAAAACTGGGAAGGAAATAAGGGAGGGATGAGGAGGAGGAGGAGGAAAGGGAAAAGGGAGGATGGGGAAGATGGGAAAAGGGAGGGGGGATTGGGGGGTAATTAGGCTCGGTCTGAGGAAGAAGACCAAGAGGTCCAATTCCTCAGACCGATAGCCTCTTTACCGCGACAAGGAGCCCCCCTTAAAGAGGGGACAAAAGAGAGGGCGGCCAGATACCCGCCACAAAGCATACCTATTATGGCCACCACCCCCGGAATCCGAAAAGTGGCCTCGAGATACACCCGTCGCCCGAAAGATACCCAAAGCCACCCCCCGGGAGACCGGAGAGGGATCGGGACATCCCCAGGCGATCCAGATTCCACGGCAAACTACACCACCGCCAAGGACCTCAACGGAATGGGATGGACCACGATACCCTTCCCCCTACCTAGGAACTAGAATGCCTGTGGAGGGAAGCTCCCAGGGTAAAAATGGGAAGGAAATAAGGGAGGGATGAGGAGGAAGAGGAGGAAAGGGAAAAAAGGGAGGATGGGGAAAATGGGAAAAGGGAGGGTGGATTGGGGGGTAATTAGGTTCGGTCTGAGGAAGACGACCAAGAGGTCCAATTCCTCAGACCGATAGCCTCTTTACCTCGTAAAGGAGCCCCCTTAAAGAGGGGACCACTAGGAAAAATAATAATTACAGCCCCTCCTCACTTGATGACGGAGTTCCGTTCCTAAGACCATGTTGGTAAACAAATTCGTCGCTAAGCAAGGAGCATATTATAATGGTAGTGGGTTTGTGGCCCCATGGCCTGGCTGGCAAAGCTCTTGCCAGCCAGCAAATAGGTACCTGGGTGTTAGTTGACTGGTGTGGGTCGCATCCCGGGGAACAAGACTGAGGACCCCCAGTGGAAATAAGACAAGTCTTTTCAATGACACACTGTCTTTCTTGGGTTATCCTGGGTGGCTAACCCCCCGGGGTTAAAAATCCGAATGAAATCTTATCTTTGATATTGTTTTAATGTCACCTTTGCACCCTTCATAACATTTTTAGTACGTATATTTTTAAATGTTTATACAGTAGTATACTGTACATTGTAATAAACAGAATAGAGGAAATCAGCTCTAATATACATTATTTAGGTATGCATACTGGTCAGAGAGTCCATCGCTAAGTGAGGAGAGGCTGTATGTTAATTCAATGTACAATGGTATTTGACATACAGAAAGACAATGTGACATTTCGGAGACATTCTGCAATTAAAAAAATTGATAAATTTAACTGTTTAGCAAGCCAGAATAGGAGAAATGCAAAGGTATTTTGAAACAATGTCTGATGCAAGTACTTGGGCGAGTACTGATGTAAGTTTAAATCATAGATGTTTAATGTAAGCAAAGAATCCCTTCTTGTTACACTATTATAGGCAAAGGATAGGAAAAAATCATTTTTAACAAACATGAGATTTTTTATTTTGCCATATAATACATATGTCTAGAATAACACTTCAAGGAACACTCCACAGTTTGGCTGATCCTCAGGTCAGGGTAATCTGCCAGATCATTTCCAGTTCTAATACAATATTTGAACATTTTTTCTTTCCCACAATACAAATGTACTACGATATGTTAACGCCTTCCTTTACAGGAATGAGATGACATTTCAATATGGTTTACCCCCCTCTCTACCCTCAGTGACAAGACGAGTACACTGATAAGGCTTACCCTTGATACTTATTGAAATTAACCTTTCTTCTACAAGGGCTTCATACCAATAACTTCTTAATTCAGGAGTAAACTTCCAGTTCAATCAAGCCCTCAGCTGCAGTAGGATGCAACAACAATACAGTTTGCTAATATCTTCAAGTCTTCATTTAAAGGCAGGTCTAAAGTTACCTGTATTGTTCTAGCTTATCACTATAACTTTCCTGGCCAGTGGGAATCTGATTCTTGTCTTAATACTGATGGATGCATTACATGTCAACTAGCATATGGGAAACTGCTAAGTACAACTCAACCATTCTCACCAAATCACACATTACTATCAAATAATACAATATGGTGCAAAGGAAGAGGGGGTTTAAGGGGCTATACATTATCTCAAATAAAAATTTAGTTATCTATACAATTTTTTTTAATTCACAGTGGCCTACAGAATTCTATAAACACATGCATTCAGATTTTACTTAGTGATTTCCCACATGAAAGTTGACTGGGCCAGTTGAGAAAGTGGCCCCACCGTATGTGTACACTAACGTTGCAATACAGTAATACCCATTACTCACACGTCTTAACGGGAGTCACTAGCCAGGCAGCCACGTGTGTCTATTTGTACAATCGCTACCACCTCCACCTTTTGCCTCACACCATCCCCCACACCTGTCATCGAACACCTTGATGTATTTACACAATCTTAATTTAATTTGCATATATCTATATCTGGTAAACCCACAGATAAATACATGAACAAATTAGAAATTAAACTGCTAAAATAACTCAAAAGTTCAAAATTCCATAACCAACATCAATTAAAAAAAAAGGTTAGTATTGATAACTAGTCAAATTGCAAATAAGCACGAAAACTAAAAATGCCGATGGATGTCACTGCCAAGGCCCTTATCCACATAGCCATTAAATTTTGTTTTTTAAATTGACTATAAAATTCCATTGGAAACAGATATCTCAGATTTTAGGAAGAACTTCACTTAAATGGCCCCATGTTCAAACATAAGCTATCAAATAATTATCTTAAAGATGGTAATAATGCAAATGCTATTTTAACATGTAACCAGTTTTACAGGCAACTTAAAGAATTTATCAAAGCTCTTCATGACATGTGGGGCTGTACATTCCACAAATGTTGAGTACATTACTTCAGTCTGAAGTTAAAGGCTTGAGTTTAAAATATCAGTATAGCTAGTACCAATTACAGTTTGCATCAATGTTAAAAGTCTGATATAACTTTAGAGCAGCTTGCAAAAACTGACATATAATGCATTACACAGCAGAAAAGAATAAACACCAAATTAAAAAAAAAAATGCTGGTGAGAAGAGTGGAACTATGAAGCATAAGTTACCATACTTAGTTATGGAGTTCTGAGCCTAACTTACAGATACAAAAGACATTGGCTACACATTTTAATAAATGAAACTTTATGGAATAAATCTGTTCACTAACCCGGATTTTGGTCGTGGTGGCATTTATTCTTTTCTGTTGCACAATGTCTCATATATATTAGTTTTTTTTTACTTAAAATAAGTACATAACTACATGCTTGAAAATTTTTGAGAATTATAACATTAACCTTTTACATTACATACATGCTTAAATTTGGGAATATGAGTAGAAAGGTTAGTGATAAAATTGGAGCTAATGCTGTTATATTACGAGGAAAGGGAAAGCCTGCAGAAAAAAATTATACATGGAGTACTGGTTACAAAATTTTAATAGTCAAAGAGGTTATTTACATTTAAGGTGGTTTTTAAGGGGGACAGACTGTAAGCATGCCAGGGTATTGAAGGCAAGGTGAAAATGCAGCTAACAAGCTCCCTTATGACTGGTAAAATTTATCGGATGCGGAACTGTCAGCACAACCAGACAATCTTCAATGGCACCTGATGCCTATGTATGAGATGGCCAAAGTGTCCAATATGAAGTCACTGAAGTCATTTTCCTATACTGACTGTACTCCTCATACAATTTACTTTCATAATGTGATATTCCCATTTCTGCAGAATAACCTTTCACTATTGCAGTGAACTGTATCATTGTTCATCTGCTTCTTTATTTAATCTTGGTATGTCCTAGATCACCTGATAGTTTTCAACATAACTTGTCCAAATATTAAAAATTATCTAAGCCTTGGGCTCATTGCCTTTATACACAAAAATAATCAGACTGCCATTGGCTAGCCCTAATAACAAATGTATATACATATATAAATGAAAAACTTCCTATGCAATGGGTTATATTTAAGTACTTTGGCATTTGGTACAGGAGCTATCCTCAGCCTAGCTAGTAAAGTTGATGACAGGTGTGGGGAAGTTGGCCTGGTGGAGGTTAGTAGACAGGTTCAGTTTCATAATAAAATAATACATACTGCATCATTTACTGTACACTACATAGTTCAATCTGCACAACAAATAATTGCACAATCTACTGTACATGTTATATAACAGAAAACAATGACTTTGTGACATTACATATTTACACTGAGTGGACATGTACCACTAGGGTAAACACTCATCCAAAATCACACTTGCACACGCACACATGTTCTTACACACAAGACTGTACATTCACAACACCCCATAGAGGCTCGGCTGTCCCTCAAGTTCTATGTACAGTTAGAAAAACTCTTATTCCTCTGATTCCCAATTTGCAGTCTGCAGTGAAAAAATGTGAAAAACTATGAAATGAGGAACTGGCTCATGCTTGACTTAGCCATAACAATTAAGGAATAATTTGTATTCTTTGTGGTTGTAAAACTATAACATATAGCAAAATGGCCAATTATAAGACTCGCTTAACAGAGAAGTCAGCTATGGTTAAGAAGTTATAAAGTAATCAATACACCCATTTAGCTGCAGCAATACTATCATGAGAGCACTACTTTTCAGGATATAAATGCATTTTTTTAAAGTTACAAACTTTGGCTTCTAGACAAAAAGATAAGCAAATCCTGCATCAAAAATCAGTGGGAAACACAAGTGCCAACTCAAGCCTAATGAGGACAATGTGATGAAAGTGGAAAAATAAGTTTGAGTTACAGACAACCAATAGATTATATCTATATATAAAAACACACACATGCGTGCACACACACAGTTCCCTAAATTCTTAAGCACTTGGTGAGGGTGTAGCAAAAAGTCTGTAAACACAGCTACACTCATTTAATTAAGCATGGCAATGTTAGGATCCAGTTAGTGACAAAGTTATACCCAAACCTACATTGTCGCATCACAAACTAATCACCTAGTTTACTCAAGATTTGCAATTTAGATATTCTTTCATATGACTACTATCCATTTTCTGTACAACATATTACCATTATTACAGCTGAAAACTGTAAACATTCAATAGGATAAACGTCATTAAAATAGCAGTGCATGACAGAAATTGACAGTGCAAGGAGCATAATCGTATTAGCCTTACTGTAGGAACAGACAAAGGAATCTGCAGATGGTAGACGGCAACCCTCCATGGAGGTACTACCTTACTGCCACACCAGTGAAACTGAAGCCTGTTGAAACTTTTTGCACCTCTGGGAGGACTGCAGGTCTTTCCTTTCTGCCTCCAACATTTAAGAAAACAGATAAATCTTTAAACATTCTACTTACAATCAGTATATGCCTATCTTTAGTTTCCTGCATTTTTTAGTAGTTCTTATCCCTATTATATTTCTTTTCCAATTCACCAAAAATCTGCACTTTAGAGAGGAATCTCATGATGATGAAACGTAGTCATGAGGTTTCTCGCCTCAGTGCAGATTTTTGGTGAAGTGATCCAGCCACAGTATTGTGCCTTTATTCCTTATTTTCTTTCCAACTTAGGTGGCCTGGATTGAGACCAGGTCACAGGAATGATGATCCCTGGGACCCTAACAGATATTAGATCAGATTATTTTTTTATTATGTTGTTGGTACCAACATTCTGTGACATAATTAACAAAGCAAATTGATTTTTAAAAATTTGTCTTTTGCAAACAAAATAAAAAAATCACACAAAAAGTGACTGTCAAACAATGCTAAATGTTACTCCAGGACTTACAGAGTAATTGACCAAAACATTACTAATCAAATTCCGATTCAATGTACATATTAAGAGCAAATATTGGTTAAACCTGTAGTTAGTGATATTTATGCTGAAAAATTCCTCTAACCATCTGAACTCTAAACATTCCAGAGAATTTGACAAGTACAGAGAGTACTTCTATTTTTACTTACACCATATGGCATAACATCTTTCCTTGCCAAGTTTGAAATCTCTGTGGTGAAAATTAGAAGAAACACTAATTATGGTATACATGCAATACTGTGTATTATCTAAAGGAATTCAGGGAAACCAGTTAACAGAACTCAAGTTCTGGAGGCAACTGATGGAGTGTTTGCACTTTGAGAAAAGGGAGGGGATGTTGTGGTTAAGTGTCAATGCATTGTGATATCCATATATTTCTGGAAGGACAAATCGGCAGCGAGTGAGGTTGTGTTTATTTTTTGGATTACCTTGCATTAGTGAAAAAGTGGCTGTGTTAAAAAACAATGTACAGTGCACTTTGCACTTTTAAACCCAAATCTTCTGACTTGCATTACCAAATAAGTCAAGGAAATGGCCATGCTTGCTATAACTGTTAAAAATCCATCTGAATATCATAAGCATCTTTTTGATGTTAATACTATGTAAATTTAATTAAGCTGGCCTTATTTGAAAAACAAATATTTACTAGCCATTTTTGCCAGTTCAGAGAGTAACATTCCATTAATTTTTTCTGGCTCTACAGTGGAATGTGATTATTTGTTTGGTGTTAAATGCTGCTGCCCTGCTCCAATATTTATTTTCAAGGTTTCTATCTATCCTGCCAATGTGTGTGCCTCTTAACATGTTTTTCTTCTCTGGTCTTGTTTACAATGCACTGGTGGCTACTGATTCCATTTAATCTGCAGAAGTTTTGGGCAAATAACACGCTACGTATATTACACAAATCTGGTATGTGCAATTTACTTCTTTATAGAAAAGTTCTTAAAAAATTTAAAGAGGATATTATCAGAAATGCTTTCATGGTTAACTATGCCAAAAACAAAACTTGTGGTCTAGGCCAAGACTAACCTGAAATACTTCCTAACTCCTTTTAAACTACTATATCATTGCCCAACTGACTTGTCATTGTATTTCTTTCCCCTCATAACCTACATGTTATCCACCAAAGAATCAATAACAAATATTTCACTGACTAGCCATGCCATTTAACAAGGCCGATAAATCTCATAAAGTTGCAGTCGCTACACTCTTATCATTACACAGTGGTATGGGATACATACAGAATGGTAAGACAGCTTAAGTTAAATAAAACCTTCACCGACAAATTGATATACCTAGGAAGGAAGGATAAGGAAATAGTGGTGAGTAGTGGTGAGGTGAAGAGTAAGTGGGGTGAGAGTTGGGTTTCAGTGATTCCCAAACTTCCAAAAGTTTTCTACAATTATGCTGAACTTCTTGGAAAAAAAAAAAAAAACTTCTAGGATGTCTGGTAATAAGTGAGACCTGACTTGCCCTTCACTTCAATGCTACTCTATTTGCCTACCCTCCCTTATCTTGTTTGTGTTTGTGATTTGATAAAGTCTATTGCGTGGGCAAAATTGATCAATAAAGCTTCCACATAATCTGTCCCCCTCCCCCCTTTACCACTATACACTTCTTTCCTATTAATTAATTAATTAACCTTACTCTCATTATTTACATTCCAATTCCCCTGTAGCCATGTATGTAATAGGAAACTAAAATTTATCACACTATAGTATAAGAGGACACTCCCTCAGCTACCTAAAATCATACCTTAGCAACAGAAACCAATATATGTACACAAATGGAGCTAGCTCTACCATGCAAACTATTACAGTAGGTGTCCAAGTGGCTGTTATCCTTTTATATTTAATTAAAAAAAAAGGGAGCTTTGAAGCTGGGTTGTCTGAATGTGTGTGAATGCAATACAGATGTTAAGAACTGGTTGCTAATGACATGAACGAAAGAAAGATGGAGGTCTCATCAGTGAGCAAGGAAAAATTAAAAGGCATGGGAGAGTATGAATAAGGAGTTAAATTAAGTAGGTGTAGTTATCAGAGCTAAAGGAGTAACAGAAATACTGAATAAACAATTGGGTGAAAAGATATAAATATAGGAAAAGTATTATTTAGAATAAATGTGAGATATGAGACATGGGTAATAAGCCTTTACACAGCTCGAGATAAGAATATTATGAGAGCAAATCTGGAAGTCGATTCGTAAACATTTAGAGAGCTTTCGTCAAGGGAGAGAATACTAAATATTTTGGGAGATAATAATGCTATATTGGGACACTATTATGGAAGGCAACATTAGTAATTTTGGTGCCATGGTAAATGACAATGGGGAACCTTTAACTGAATCGCTTCAGTAGAAGGTAAATAGGTAAATGAAGTATGATGGAGTGCACAAGGACAGTCTGCTAAACTATGAATTAATGTAGTACTGTACAATAGGTTGAAAAGTAGACTTCTGTATATACTTTTCAAGTTTTTAAACAAATGACTGATATGTTTACTCATCATTTAGTAAAGGAAAAATGCGAAGTAAAAGGAGAATGGTATTTGTGGAGTGATGTGAAAATTAATAAATTAGAAGGGAATGTTTAGTGAGATTTCTGGGCAAATGTTGGACAATTAGCTAACATGAAAACAAGTGATGAGGTCAAAGAGGTTTGGTGTGGATTTAAAAATGCAGTGCTAAGAGTGCTATAGTGGTTTGTGATTATAAGCAGGGTGGGTGCAGGAAGGCAGAGGAATTAACAGAATTATGAGGTAAAAAGTGTAATAAAAGAAATCAGCATATGAAATAGATTTATCAATGTATAAATCATATTTAATGAAAGCAGAGTATATGGAGAGATAAGTGAAAAAAAAAAAGTAAATACTAAAGGAGCAAAAATGATAGAATGGGTTGTGCTTTTAAATGAAATTTTGCTGAGAAGAATTAGTTTTAAAAATTGAAGGAGGGGTGTTAATGTTGCAGTTTTGTAGCTGTAGTGTAAGCACGCCTCTGGCAAGACAGTGATGGAGTGAATGATGATGAAAGTTTTTCTTTGTTGGGCCACCCTGCCTTGGTGGGAAAATGCCGATGGTTAATAAAAAAAAATAAAAAAATTGTTTAGATGTTGGATAGGGAAGGTGCAGGCACTAAAGAGAGAAGATTTTGAAAATTTAAATGTAGATGATGGAATGGTAAGCAGATATTTTATTCAAGGTGCAGCAAGAAATGTGATTTGTTAGGAGTTAAGAATCAAGAGTGAATACAGTGGTACCTCGGTTAACGATATTTTTTCGTTCCAGAATGCTGTTCAAGTGCCATTACCAAACAATTTATTCCCATAAGAAATAATGTAAAATAGACTAGTCCTTTTAGACCCCCAAAAATACACTTACAAAAGCATTTAAAAAAATAAACTTACATAAAAGGGCGAGTTTGGGGACCATCGTTAACTGAGGTACCACTGTATATAGGAAGTGAACAAGTCAGTGGATTGTAAAGTGTTGAAGTAGCAGGGACTGATGAGATTAAGACATGATAAAAAGTAGATAGGGATGAAATTCTAGAATGGCTGATGTGTGTGTTTAATCCATAAAAGAACTGGAAAGTCCCCTAAGAATTTACAAAGAGCCAGCACATCTCTCTTATGTAAGGGTGAGGAGAAAGAATTCTCAAGGAATTAAGTATGTAGAGTAAACTGAATAAATTGTGCAAGAGAACTGCTATCAAAGAGAGCTACATGAAAAAGCAGGATGGTATGGTAATGAGGTGATTTACAAAGAGGTGCCCATGTGCTGGAGGTGCTTGAATTATGGTATATTCATAAGAAATAATTAAATAAGGCAAAAGAGCCGAATATTGTGTTTAAGGATTTGGAAAACTGTATATAGTGGATACCTGGAGTTACCTGGATATGGGAGTGATGTTAAATACATCTGTATGGAAGAGACAGAAGGATGTTAAAAATAGGTTAGGGCATGGAGGGTAAGGTTCTTTTGCAATGAAAGTGGACATTTGATAGTGATGTCACCATTTTGTTGAATGTGTATGAATGGGGATGTATAAAAAATCTTAGTGTTTAGACGAGATGTAGACAAAAAAAAAAGATAAATAATGTGATATAAAATGAAAGGTACTACCATTGTTATCTGCTGATAACACAGTACAGTGAATAGATCTGAGAGAGAAATTGAAGAAGTTGAGGTAAAAGACTGAAGATAAAAAATTAGCACAGAAAAAAGCAAGGTGAAAGGGAATGAAGCTGTCGAGGCAATGAAAGACCAGATGTCACATTGGAATAGAGGGAATGGAAGATGTGAATGCATTGAGATATCTGAGAGTGGCTTGGCAAGCAGAGAGGTCTATAAAAGATGAGGTGAAATAAAATAGGAGAAAATGTTTGAAAGGGTAATGCAAACAGTTAAAAAAACTGGAAGATCAGTAATGCTTGTAATTTATAAAATCACTTACCAGAAAAAAATTAATTATAAAACTGTGTTGCAAATTCAAAATCCTACGTAGTTAAACTGACAGAAAATCTATACAAGAACACGAACACATTGAGCAAAGTAGTATAGATATTATGTGTCATACAACACCACAAAGTAAGAGGGATATTGATGATGGGGAAAAATGTGAAGGATGGATTAATGTGCTAAAGAGCAAAGTCAAAGCTGAGGTAATAAATTACTTTCAGATAAGGAATTACAGAGTATCTGCACCCTCGGTGGGCCTTTTTTAAAAGGAAGGTCAGTCAAGTAGTAAAATGAGGGAATTTAATGAAGATGAGCAAATGCTATGTAATGGAAATGGGAGAAAGCAATGATGAATGCAAACTGTGATAAAACACTGAAGCATAAGACAGAGGATCTAGAAGATTTCATTGAAATGGCCCTAAAAGTCATAATGATAAACAAAATGTCACCAGATTACATTCTGCAAATGAAATCCTAAAAAACTTTGAATGCTATACTGGAAAACTATAAAACTGAATTCTGATACATGAATGGGTAGATGCTGTACATGTAAAACCAAACTTGCTTCTCTGAGCTAACAAAGGAGACTTACAAAGAAACAAAGCCACTAAAAATGCCTTTGTTGGCGGATAGGAAGAAACGAGAAGACATAAGGATATAAAAGGTCATAAATACAAAATAAAGATTTCTTAGCAATATTATAGGGGACAACAAGTGAGCACCATTGTAAACTAAGAAAAAATAGGTTGCCAATAAGACTAAAAAAAATACTGCTTCATGGACGGCTATACATGAAGAGGCAGCAATACAACCACTGGAAATTTAAAATTAAATAAATACCGAGAGAGAACACAAGCATAGCTCTGCTCCTGAAGCTACAAACAAGTAATCACAAACAAGAACGTAGTTCTTGACTACACGTCAACAGTTTCTATAGTCTGTCACCTTTAATCCTTTCACTGTTGAGAACCCTGCTCACAAACTTGCTCTCAGTGTCAAAAAAAAAAAAATAATGAAATGATAGAAAATCTTTTCTCAATGGTAATGACACCAAAAGTACAAAAGTTGATGGAAAACTTATGGAATTACGCTCTTGCAAAGTTAGCAGTCTCTGACATTTGCGCATAGGCGATTTTGCCCACTTTGAGTCGCATTTTCGGCCAATTCCATTGTTCCAGTCGACCAAACTCATAGGTATTTTGCTAGAACTCCTTTTGTTCTATCGATTGAGTACAAGAAACTGCCATTTAACAATTTCAACTACCCAATAAAGTGATCAGAAATTGATAATTTGGCCAATTTCATACACAATTCAAGGAAGGCAAATTTCAAAATAGGGTCCAGAATTAACAATGAAAACATTCCAAGCACTAAAATAACATTTTCTCTGTTCATTAGTTATGTCTCCGGACCCCTCTTATATTACGCTTGCTTTCCATTTTGAATTTTTGTTCACACAAAAAATAGAAAGATTTACTGTTATGCAGACTACTGCATTATTGCAAAAATGGTATAAATAATATCAGTGCATTTGTGAAAGCATATTAGATCCACCAGTCAATGTGTATTGGACGCATAACGTGATTTGTTTACTTTAGAACATTGGCAAAAATCAAACATTTTTGCTATTTTGAGCTCAATTTCAAGGTACTTTTAGTCTGAAAACCATTCACAATCACCTCTAGTTTTGTAATATATCTTCCATTCTATCAAATGAGACCAAGAAAACGAGAATACAACCATAAATACCATGCGAAAATACACCGCAAAGTTGCTGTTTTAAACGAAAAACACGGTCGGAGTTTTTTTCTCATTATGCACTGCATACTGAAGGATTTTTTTTATACTGTGCACAATGACCACTCAAGGCCCATTCTCTCATATGTAGGCCTACCAACTTTCTCCCGCAAGATTAGAAGTCGCTAGAATATTGGCGTACTATTACGGGACCATTAGTGAAAGGGTTAATTCTGTTCCCTCTGGTGTTGCTGAATTCCTAACTAGATATTACGTAATAACAAGTTGGACTGAAACATTTAAGTTTCTTTCTCCTACGTGCGGGTTATTTGTCTAACAAGTATACAGTGGTACCCCGAGTTTCGAGCAGCTCCCAACTCAAACAATTATGTAAGTGTATTATTGTAAGTGCTTTTGTAAGTGTATTTTTGGGGGTCTGAAATGGACTAATCTAATTTACATTATTCCTTATGGGAACAAATTCGTTCGGTAACGGCACTTGAACAGCCTTCTGGAACGAATTATGGCCGAAACTCAGGGTAACACTATTTGTTTGAGTACTCATTATCAGTCAAATATTTCTCATTACAAATATGAACTAATTCTGCTATTTTATGTATAAAAAAAGCAGTGATGAAGCCCCACAGTGAAAGCCAAAGATCAAATATTCCAAGCAAGACAGTGGATTACAGAAGTGCAGTTAATAAATGTGTGACTGGTTGTAGATATATATGGTGTCATTATGATATCTATGCTCATTAAAATTCTCAGCTTTATATCCAGTGAGATCAGTGACTGAAAATCTGCACTAGTTTACACTCCAGACATGTCAGTACACACTGTTGTATGGGTATTTCTGCTGTCAGGTACACTTATGTGGAGAAAGAAATTACCAGAGAAGAGGCCTATAAAGGGCTTTAAGTTTATTCTAATTCTTTTCCTGAATATAAATATAAATCCTAAATGTATCGCAAAAAATCGTACCATGATGGCTGCAACCATAGGCAATCCATCCAGCTTCTCCATCTTTCTACCTCTATTCCAGTTCGAGGCAACTTCACCCCCCACTCCTGTGCTCTTGCCATACTTCCCACCATTAGTACGCTCTTTGTTACCATCAACTCCACACCACCATCACCACAACATAAGGATTTAGAACTACAAAAGGACCCTGTACCAACATGCACAAAATTACATATTTACACACGCAAACACACATTCTTACAACCCAATATTCAAATGAGAAACCTTTGTACCTTCATGTGTTAGTGGGTCATCTCCGTGCAGTCTGTTAAGACTCCAAGGGTCTGTCAGAGATCCTGTAAAACGTATCATCTTTCTTGTTCACATTTAAGAGCTCTAAATGTTACACACAATTAAGAGGATCTTATGTCTATGCAAGAATAAGAAGACTTAAATTTTTACATTTTGAATTACAAACCAAATATGAAGCCAGGAAGACCAGGATAAGCAGTTATCATCAGGCCAGACAAAAACGTTCAATTGTATGCAGACTGTCCTCCAGGGACTGTCTTTTGCCTTCAAACAAATCAGTAAGCTGACAATTTTTACTACTTAATGGAATTTTTCTTAATCTTTGTAAATTGATAAGTGATTTTAAATGTCAGTTAAGACAGTGATCCTATCTATTTACATAAATAATAGTGGAATCAACGTTAATGAAAAGTTGCAATGTTTACTGAAATCACTTTAAACTTATTTAAAAATCTTACTGATGTAATTACAGTACCTTTAAATCTTTAGAGTATGGATGACCTTCAATGGCTCAGAAAACACCCACTTAGCTGTATTAGAGGTTAAGTTTGTTGGGCAACCAAGGCATTAAAACATGTAGACCAGTGGGCTAGTTGCAAATTTCAGATTTTTCAAGCCCTACCATTAACAGAGATCTTAAGCTTACGTTATGGATGCCTGCTGAGCCCTTAAATCAGTGATACTTACCGACAATAGAACTCTAGGGTACACTAACAATGGAATTCTAAGTCAGTGATAAACAAAGATGACAGAGCTCAGTAACACCGACAATAACGAGCTTATAAAACCACTTTTTCTCACACAGAGCTCTAAGCTCTTATTACACACAAAAGAGCACTAAGCCCATGTCTCACACAGACAACAGAACCCTACGACCATCTTGACCCAATTGTAATCTAAGCTTGAAAAATCTAAATTTAAAATGTTCAACATCCTTCATAAGAATTCACAATTATTATGTAGCTAAACATTATTCTATATAAAAATGTGTTCAAGCACTATAAAGGTTAAAATAATCTGTTGAAAGGAAAACAAATAGTTTGGGAGATACTCAGTCAGACTGAGAGGCCACCAAATAGACCATTCACTCTACCAGCAACACCTTCAAACTCACGCTTACCACTCACACTAATAGGAGGGGAAGGGGGAGTGGGGCTCGCCGAGGCTTTCCAGATGCTCTGGCGTACCCCTGAGACCATTCAAAGTGGCTGGTAGTAACTTGTAGAGCCACAGCCACACAATACAAACTAGAACCCTGCAACAAAAATTTTTTATGGTGAAGCAAATAACTACAATAATTATTTAAATGAATTTTAAGAGAAGCATTCACATATTTATTTATACGTACAATGTACACTTAGACTTACAGTATATTGAGTCAACCCTTAAGATTGTAGAGGCACAGGTGCACATCTAGGAGTCTGGACTGTATCAGAGGAATAGCTACACCAGTGGAACTTTGCCAGTGGGGGTAATTGTACCTATTTTGAGGGGTAAATGGCTGGTAGCACACAATTATAGTATTATTTATAAATCAAAGGGGATAATTACATTTTTCTTAGCTAACTGATGTAAATGGTTACAGTGAAAACAAATAGGTTCAACAGCACTAGACAAGACTGAGCAATGGGTAGCTTTAAAAATAGGTTAGACAAATATACAGGTAAGAATGATTAGATGTAAGAAGGACCTGCTGCTTATCATGAGCCAGTAGGCCTACCGTAGTGCTCCTCCTGTTATGCTTTGATCATATAAACTGAAATGTCTCCAGATGCAAGTGAAAGCCATGCAATTCACAGCTAAATTAAAAGTAAAGAATACCGGGATTCATATTAATTATCTTACACGTTAAACATTACAAATTTTTATCCAACACAAGCCAGAATGAACTGGACCAAACTGGCATGCATACCCCAGCTGTACACACTAAGACTATCTTGTTGGGTACATAAGAACATAAGAATGGAGGAACACTGCAGAAGGCCTACTGGCCCATACAAGGCAGGTCCATATCAAAACCACCACTACCTAAGAATTTATTCCCGTACTCACGACACCAATCAAACCCAGCACCTCCCACTCATATATTTGTCCAATCTCTTTTTAAAGCCACCCAAGGTCCTAGCCTCTATCACAGTACTCGGAAGATTGTTCCACGCATCTACAACTCTGTTCGAAAACCAGTACAGTGGACCCTCGGTTAACGAAATTAATCCGTTCCAGGAGCTATTACTTAATCTTAATCTTTCGTTATCTGAAACCTTATTTCCCATAAGAAATAATGTAAATACAATTAATTGTTCCACAAAAAATAATCACTCAAAAAAAAAAAAACAATAACATTTACTTACCTTTATTGAAGAGTTGCAAGCATCTGGAAGCTAGAGTTGCTGACAGGGGCAGGGTGTTAATGGTTGGAAGGAAATCCCCTCCAAAAGGACTTCAGGTAACAAGTCCCTCTCTGGGGTTACTTCTTCTTTTTCTTTTAATGCATGAATGCTACTCCCTGCATGCCTGCTACACTCCCTGCATGCCTGCTACACTCCCTGCATGAATGCTACACTCCCTGCATGCCTGCTACACTCCCTGCATGCCTGCTACACTCCCTGCATGAATGCTACACTCCTGCATGAATGCTACACTCCCTGCATGAATGCTACACTCTCTGCATGAATGCTACACTCTCTGCATGAATGCTACACTCCCTGCATGAATGCTACACTCTCTGCATGAATGCTACACTCCCTGCATGAATGCTACACTCCCTGCATGAATGCTACACTCCCTCCATGAATGCTACACTCTCTGCATGAATGCTACACTCCCTGCATGAATGCTACACTCTCTGCATGAATGCTACACTCCCTGCATGAATGCTACACTCTCTGCATGAATGCTACACTCCCTGCATGAATGCTACACTCCCTGCATGAATGCTACACTCCCTGCATGAATGCTACTCCCTCCATGAATGCTACACTCTCTGCATGAATGCTACACTCCCTGCATGCCTGCTACCACTGGGGTGCCACTAGGAAGCTTCTTTGGACCCATGGTGACTTATTTCACAGTGACAATCACTAAACCACCAAAAAATACACCAAATATATTGTGAATCTTTGAAAGAGCGCACTGGGTAATGTTCTCTCAATGGTAAACAACGCTTCACCGGTGTCCTGCGCTTGCGCAGAGCAGGCGGACACGTCTAATACCTTTCGGTAACCGAGGAATTTTTCGCTAACCGATTCCGAAAAAAGCTTACGTTTTCCGAAACTTTCGTTAACGGGACCTTTCGTTAACCGAGGGTCCACTGTACTTGCCTATGTCCTTTCTAAATCTAAATTTATCCAATTTAAGTCCGTTATTTCTGGTTCTTACTTGGTTCGATATCCTCAGTATTTTATTAATATCTCCTTTGTTTATGCCCATCATCCACTTGTACACCTCGATGATATCTCCCCTCATTCTACGTCTCTCCAGAGAGTGGAGATTCAACGCTCTAAGTCAGAGGTAAAATGGGCCTAAATGAATCAGTCTGTCTTTTTGTCTCTTCTGTGTGTGTGTGTGTGTGTGTGTTTGTTAGTGACTTATTCACAATGTGTAAACGTCACTTGCTCTCTCTGTATGCATACTCCCTATAAGAAAGAAATTTATGAATTAAATTAATCTAGAGACAAAATATATTCAAATTCATGCAATTTTACAATTAATGAAAGCTTTTAGTACAAGATTAATTTAAGCTTCTCAAACCATTTACATAAATTTTATTGATCCGTCTAAAATTGGATTCTGAAAAAACAGCAATATTATTCTTTTACAAAACGATAAAGAATGTTAATTTCAAAACATTATATTATTATTATTGCAGTATTGACAACCTTTCACCCATGCAGTGGGCTTTATCGAGTCACAAACAGATCTACCTGGATAAAAGAAACAATGGTATTTATAGGATTTAGTCAAGTGGAGAATGCTGGGTAAGGTGGAGAATGCTGTAAATCATTTTAGTCATTCTTCTTTGTATGTTCTCCAATGAATCTATATCCATCCTGTAGTAAGGAGACCAAAACTGAGCTGCATAATCCAAATGAGGTCTCACTAGTGATGTATAGAGCTGTAAAATAACTTTCGGACTTCTGTTGCTTATACTTCTTGAAATAAATCCTAGTAATCTGTTAGCCTTATTGCGCACACTTAGGCACTGTTGTCTTGGCTTTAGATTCCTGCTTACCATGACTCCCAAGTCTTTTTCACATTCTGTATGATCAAGCTCTACTTCACCTAGTTTATAAATTCAAGGGATATTTTCATTACCAAGGACTAGTACCTTACACTTGTCCACATCGAACTTCATCTGCCACTTTTCAGACCAAGACATTAATTTGTCCAAATCCTCCTGGAGTTCACTGGTATCCTCCTCAGAATGAATCATACGGCCTATTTTTGTATCATCAGCAAATTTACTCATGTCACTTGCAATTCCTTCATCAAGGTCATTTATGTAAATTATGAACAACAATGGGCCTAAAACTGATCCTTGTGGAACGCCACTAGTGACTAATCCCCATTCAGATTTGACCCCATTAATGGAAACTCTCTGCTTTCTATTGGTAAGCCATGCCTCTATCCATGCTAGAACTTTACCTTCTATACCATGAGCTGCCACCTTTCTTAAGAGTCTCTTGTGAGGTACTCTATCGATGGCCTTAAAACATGGGTCATTTCCAAGGTAATGCAGGGTGATCCAAAGTAGGAAAACTGTCTTTCCAGAAGAATACTAACAACAAAACTGACTTAACTGACTTAACTCAGTGAAGACGCGTCTTGTGTGCTCTCTGTGAATCTGAACAAGATGTCCTCTCTTGAGCTACTCTACCAGCAGCTGAAGGAAGAACTGAGGGTAGCTAAGCTTGAGATACAGCGACTGACTGAGGAAAACAAGAGGATTCGTAGTAATCCTCCTGTTGAGAATCCTCAAGCCAAGAAAGGAACCTGGACAGTGGCTGGAATGCATGGGACAAAGTTAAAGATCAAGAGGATGGATGGAGAGGTAGAATTAACGAAGAACCAGAAGCCTGTTGTGGAAACATCGAACCGATTCTCCGTGTTACCCGATGAATGTGAGTCGACTACAGGGAACATCACGAACGACACCAAGGAAGGTAAGAACATTGTTCTTGTTGGGGATAGTCAAATTAGGTATATGGATAGGGCCTTCTGCTTGAAAGATAGAAGTAGGAGACAGAGGGTTTGCTTTCCTGGGGCTGGGATGGAGGATATTGTTAGCCGTCTGGACGACATCATGAGAGGTAATGGGAGCAATCCTATTATCTGTCTCAGTGCTGGAGGCAACGATGTTGGCAGACGTAGGAGTGAGGACCTGACTAGCAGGTATAGGTCAGCAATAGACATAATTAGGAAGAAGGGTGGGAACCCTGTCATATGTGGTATTTTGCCAAGGAGAGGAGTTGAGATGAATGGCTGTCCAGGGCAATTGGTGTCAATTGCTGGCTGGACAAACACTGTAAGGATAATGCAGTACCATTCATTTGCAACTGGGACCACTTCTATGGCCGAAATGACATGTATGCCAGGGATGGGGTTCACTTATCCAGGGCAGGTGTGGATTTTCTTGCTAGCTCAGTTGAGGGTGTTGTTAGGACTTTAAACTAGGATTAGTTAGAGGTATGGGTTTAGAAATGGAAAAT
>WNWK01035670.1:0-19622 GCA_009830355.1 Cherax destructor | reverse complement strand
CTCTATGTCAAAAAATTTAAAAAAAAAATTTTTTTCTTATGAAATGATAAGAATTTTTTCCCGATGGTAATACCCAAAAAATATGAAATTTGATGAAACTTAAAAACTTCCGAAAATTTGCGGTCTGGGATATATACCATCGCAATTTCACCCCTTTGACCCCTATTTTGGAATTCCATTGTTCCAGTCGACCAAACTCTATTTCGCTAGAACTACATTTGTTCTATGATTGGTAAAAGAACCTGCCCATTTCCCGTTTTCAACTCCCCAAAAAATTTCAGAAATTGCAATTGGCCAATTTCACACAAATTTCAAAAGATGCCAATTTAAAATAGGGTCCAGAAAAAACGTGCAGACATTCTGTAAAAAAACATTTCCGTCTTAGGTCCTCTTAGCCTCTTTCTTTCCATTTTTAATTTTATTCACAAAAAATAGAAGATTTACTGTTATGCAATTTTCTGCATTATTGTAATAATTTATAAATAATGTCAACAAATTTTGACTGGTATTAACTGGCCGTTGGACCGTTTTGGGGGTGGCGTCATTTGTTTACTCTTGAACATCGGCAAAAATCAAACATTTTCGCTACTTTGAGCTCAATTTCAAGGTACTTTTCATTGTGAAACCAATCAAAATCATCACTGTTTCTGTAAAATATCTTCCATTCTATCAAATGAGACCAAGAAAACAAGAACCATAAATACCATACGAAAATACACCTCAATTTCGGCGTTTTAAACGAAAAAGTCAGGATATTTTTCTCATGCACTGCGTGCTACAGGATTTTTTTATACTGCACACACTGACCACACAGACCCATTCTCTCACATGTAGGTCTACCAGCTTTCTCCTGCTAGATTTGAAGCCGCTAGAATTTTGGCATATTAATATGGCACCAACACTGGCTTGTAAGCCGTACTGAAATGACACCGACAGTGAAAGGGTTAAATCATAGTATGTATCCTCAAATTTCCTGTGAACGGTAATTTTTGGCATGGGCATGAGAGGATAGGTGTATGCAGTAGGTGTGCTCAGTTTAAAAAAAAAAAAAAATTGTACCATGCTGTGCATCATGGGAACAGCTAATCTGTGACCTTGTGTTTGGGTTAAAATAGCAATTTGGTGGCATTTTTGAGGGTGGTTTCTTGGTTTTTATTAGCTGTTGGTTTCATTAGAATGACCTGAAGATTGCTAGTGAAATAAAGAAAAAATTTAAGTTTCAAATTGGAAGTTGGTCTGAAATAGTCCACAAAGTGGCAGAAGGGGTCGATTTTTGATGATTTTTCCTGGGGAAGGGGCTTTACCTTCAGACTTCTTCCTTGTTTAATTCTAGTGTTATTAAAAGGTCTGCTTCAATTACTAGGTCTGTCTAAACCATGACCAAACATTCTTGGTTATGTTTCTTAGGGAAAAAGTGTCAAATTTTTGTGTGGCAATGGATTCAAAATGAAGAGTGAATGTTATATTGGAGAGGCCTGGGAATGGGATTAATGAGCAAAGAAAAAGTTTTTTAGTGGTGGGAATGCCTACTATGTTTAGTTTGGATTTTTTGTTTTTTTAACCCTTTGAGGGTCGAGAGGCCCTCTCCCAGACTTGTTCTCAGGGTCGAAAAATTTTCAGAAAAAAAATAACGCCACTAAAATTATGAAATTTGATGGAAAACTAACGGAGTTATGCTCTCGCGAAGTTAGTGGTATCGATGACATTTACGCATCGGCGATTTCGCCCACTTTGTGCCCTATTTTCGGCAAATTCCAATGTTTCAGTCTACTAAAATTATAGCTATTTCGCTAGAGTTCCATTTGTTCTATCAATTGAGTATAAGAAATCGCCAATTTACCGATTTCAACCACCCAATAAGGTGGTCAGAAATTGGCAATTTGGCCAATTTCACACAAATTTCAAAAAATGCCAATTTCAAAATAGGGTCCAGAATAAACGAGACACACATTCCTGGCACTCAAATAACATTTTATCTGTTCATTAGTCACGTCTCCAGGCCCCTCTTGCATTACTTTTGCTTTCCATTTTTATTCTCACAAAAAAATAGAAGATTTACTGTTATGTATACAACTGCATCATTGTAGAAACGGTATAAATAATATCAGTGCACTTGTGCAAGAATATTAGACATGCCAGTTGATGTGTATTGGACGCATGGCATGATTTGTTTGACAAAAATCGAACATTTTTGCTACTTTGCGCTCAGTTTCAAGGTACTTATCGTAAAAGCAATCAAAATCATCACTATTTCTGTAATATATCTTCCATTCTATCGAATGAGACCAAGAAAACAGAATACAACGACAAATACCATACGAAAATACACCCGAAAGACGCTGTTTTAAACCAAAAAAACGGTCTGTTTTTTTTCTCATGCACTGTGTGCTTCGGATTTTTTTTTATTCTGTGCACACTGACCACGCAGACCCATTCTTTCATATGTAGGCCTGCCAGCTTTCTTCCACCAGATTTGAAGGCACTAAAATTTAGGCGTACAAGTACGTGACCGACCCTGGCTGCACTGACGTACTAGTACGGGACCGACCCTCAAAGGGTTAACCCTTAAACTGTCCACACGTAGATCTACGTTGACGTGCGTAGTGCTTCGAACGTAGATCTACGGTTTTTTTTTAAATGCTTTTAACCTTGCCACGATAAGCCTGAGTTGCCTAGACATTAGAGAATGGGTCTGTGCACTCAGTGTGTGCAGTATTACAAAATTCGGGGATGCCAAAAAAATGCGCTCTTCATTTTAAACAAAAAGAAATTTTTTTTTTTTTATTTTATAAATATTCAGTGCACTACGCACTGAAATTTTTTAAAAATATTAAAATTGACCAAGTTACTGGGTAGTTCTGGTGGTTGATATGGCAGGTTTTCTATCAGTGAAGATGCAGAAGGCTTACTTGCAAAATAGCCAGATATTGGGTCAGTTTGAGTACAGTGGACCCCCGAGTTTCGTAAAAACTTCACTCCTGAAGTCTGCTAAAGTGCCATTACCGAACGAATTTACTCCCTTAAGGAAAAATTTCACGTAGGTTAGTCTATTTCAGACCCCCAAAAATACACTTCCACAAGAACTTACAAAATTATACTTACATAATTGCACGATTTCCGGGGTATTCGTTAACCGAGGGTCCACTGTACTTGAATTGGCCTCAAATTAGGCAAAATTGCTTTTGCACAAGGTGCTCCCTAACCTCCAACATTGTGCCTGAGTATGTCCATAAATATTACATCAGATTTTGCATTTTTGGTGTCATTACCTTTAGAAAAAGATTCCCCACAGTTTTAGAAGATAAAATAATGAATAGTGGTGGTGGCTTTTGCTGCTGCTGCCCACCACCACAACTATATGTATGGCTTATGGTCAGTGGCCCTTATAAACCCAACAACAATAACACTACTGCCAGTCCTCTCATACATAATGACATATTTTATTCATTCTAGAGTATATATCATGTTTCTATGTTATTAACCCTTTGAGGGTCCAAGCCGTAGAACTACGCATTGTCCACAGGGTCCAAGAATTTTCAATTTTTTTTTTCTTATGGAATGGTAGAGAATATTTTTCTAAAGGTAATAAAACAAAAAGTACAAAATTTGGTGGAAAACTGACGAAATTACACTCGCAAATTTAACTGTCAGTGATATTTACTTTTCGGCAATTTTGCCTACTTTGACCCCTATTTTTAAGCCAATTACATTATTCCAGTTGACCAAATTCTTAGCTATTTTGTTAGTATTACTTCTATTTTATTGATTGAGCACAAGAAACTGCCCAATCAACTTTTTCAAGTAGCCAATAAAGTGATCAGAAATTGGTAATTTCGCCAATTTCACACAAAGTTCAAAATATTATAATTTCAAAACAGCATCCAGAATAAACAATGCAGGCATTCCTGGGACTAAAATAACATTTCCTCTGTTTATTAGTTATGTTTCCAGGCTTTACACTTGAATTCCATTTTGATTTTTGATTTACATAAAGAATTTTTATTCACACCAAAAAATAGATGAATTACTCTTATGCAATATTGTAATAATTGTATAAACACTATCAGTGCATTTGTAAACGTATATTAGACCCATCAGTTGACGTGTATTCGTCGCGTGATGTGATTTGTTTACTCTTGAAAATCAGCAAAAATCAAACATTTCCGCTACTTTGAGCTCAATTAGAAGCTATATTCAGTACTTAACCCTTTGGGGGTCGACAGGCCTTCTCGGAAACGTGTTCCTGGGGTCGATTTTTTTTTAAATTAATTTTTTCTTATGATATGATAGAGAATCTTTTTCCGATCATAACGCCACCAAAATTATGAAATTTGATCGAAAACTAGCGGAATTATGCTTTCACGAAGTTCGCGGTATCTATGACACTGACGCATCGGCGATTTCACCCACTTTGAGCCCTATTTTCGACAAATTCCAATGTTTCAGTCTTCTAAACTTATAGCTATTTCGCTAGAACTCCATTTCTTCTATCGATTGAGTACAAGAAACCTCCTATTTACCAATTTCATCTACCCAAAATAGTGGTCAGAAAATGGCAATTTTCCAATTTCACACAAATTTCAAACGATGCTAATTTCAAAATAGGGTCCAGAGTAAACAAGGCAGACATTCCTGGCACTAAAATAACATGTTCTCTGTTCATTAGCCATGTCTCCAGGCCCCTGTTCCATTACTTTTGCTTTCCATTTTGAATTTTTATTCTCGCACAATAATAGAAGATTTACTGTTATGTATACAACTGCATCATTGTAAAAATGGTATAAATAAAATCAGAGCACTTGTGCATGAATATAAGACTCGCCAGTTGATATGTATTGGACGCATGGTGGGATTTGTTTACTCTTGAACATCGTCAAAAATCGAACATTTTCGCTACTTTGAGCTCAATTTCAAGGTACTTGTCATTGTCATACCAATCAAAATCATCTCTATTTCTGTAATATATCTTCCATTCTATCAAATGAGACCAAGAAAACGAGAATACATCAATAAATACCATACGAAAATCGACTGCAAAGTCGGTTTTAATCGAAAAAAACGGTCAGTTTTTTTTTCTCATTATGCAGTGTGTGGTGCAGGATTTTTTTTATACTGCGCACACTGACCACACAGACCCATTCTTTCATATGTATGCCTACCAGACGTTTTCTGCTTAAATTGAGGCCGCTAGAATTTGGGCGTACTAGTACGGCACCAACCCCTGCTCGTAAAACGTACTAGTATGGCACCGACCCCGAAAGGGTTAAACCAATCAAAATCATCTCTATTTCTGTAATATATCTTCCATTCTATCAAATGAGACCAAGAAACCGTGAATGCAACCGTATAAACCACATGAAAATACACCACAAAGTTGCTGTTTTAATAAAAAAAAAGTCGCAGTTTTTTTTTCTCATTATGCACTGTGTGCTTCAGGATTTACTTTATATGGTGCACACTTACCACATACAGTGGTCCCTCGATTAACGATCTTAATCCGTTCCAGGAGCTAGGCCTTAACACGAATTGCTCGTAATTCGAAACCTTATTTCCCATAAGAAATAATGTAAATACAATTAATCCGTTTCCACCCAAAAATATTCACAAAAAATTCATTTTTTAAAGAATATGTACTATAGTTTTACATACAGAAAACAATGAGAAATAAATATAAAGCACTAATTATAATGGACAGATGAACAGTTAAATAAATTTTACCTTTATTGAAGACTCTTGTTGGCATATGAGAGAGTCAGGAGAGTTTGTTTGGAGGCAGTACAAGATAGCCCTTCAATATGACAATAATATAAACTCTACAGCTTATTTATCTAGCACAATTCATCTAATATGACATAATAAACATTATTAACCCTTTGACTGTCACAACCCCTAATCCTGAGTGCTCTCCTGTTGTCGCAAAATTAAAAAAAAAAAAATTCTTTTGAAATGATAGAGAATCTTTTCCCGATGGTACTGACACCAAAAGTATGAAATTTGATTGAAAACTTACAGAGTTACGCTCTCGGGAAGTTAGTGATCTCGGCGATATATACGCATCGGTAATTTTGCCGACTGAGCCCTATTTTCAGCCAATTCCATTGTTCCAGTCTACCAAACTCATAGCTATTTCTTTAGAACTCCATTTGTTCTATCGATTGAGTACAAGAAACCACCAATTTACTGATTTCAACTACCCAATAAAGTGGTCAGAAATTGGCAATTTGGCCAATTTCATGCAAAATAAAAAAGTTGTCAATTTCAAAATAGGGTCCAGAATAAACAATGCAGATATTCCTGGCACTAAAATAAGATGTTATCTGTTCATTAGTCACGTCTTTAGGCCCCTCTTATATTACAGGTCTCCCTCAACATTCGCGAGGGTTAGGGGATCAAGAGCCCCGTGAATGTTGAAAAATCGCGAATGTTTGGTGCCCCAATATATTGTAGGGAAATATAATACAATACTGCTTCCTTAACCTATTGAACCATGAACAATCATAAAACACATAGTCATACCTCGGTTAACGATATTAATCCCTTGTATCAGCTTGGTCAGGGTGATATTTTTAGACAAAAGTTTGCACCTCATTCCACTTTTCACAAATGTCCTTATCACTGAAGAAGGCACCTTCTTCCCTATAGTGTTTCTTACCTTCTTTGGGCCCATGGTGGCTTATTTCACAGTTGCACTCAATATTAAGCACAAAAAACATTGGATTACAGTGTATTATGAAATGTTTCGTATGAACGAGCGAAGTAATGCTCACTCGACCAGTGACAGAGCCAGACTGAGGCACGTACACATTAGTGGCGGTGTCCCGGGTGGGCGGATGCGTCTGGTACATACGATTTCTGGGTGGAGGTATGAAATCCGGACCAAAATTTCGCCCAAAAAGGTGGTCTAAATCCGAAACGTACAATATTCAGTGCGTATGAAATCCGGAGTTCCACTGTATGGTTAAGACATGCAGCTCCTACAAGGAGGTGGTGTTTTGATGTGGGTAAAGGGCTCTTGATCCAAGAAATTGGAATTACCCTCCTGCTAATTATCATACCAGATTTTCTCCCTTTGCAGTTTGTCATTTCCAACCTTTAGGAAGGTAGTTTTGATGGAAATTAGGTGGATAGACAGATACAAAGTTAGTACCTTGTCTTTTTGCTTTAGTAAAACAGCACTGCTTTTTTTTTCCCTCAGAAATCGCCGCATGTTTGGCGCTCTTCTTGGAACTCTGAAACGTTTCAAAAATGATGAAGCCAAACAAAAGGACAAGGTAAGTTCATGCTCAAATTATATTACAGTGTTGTAATGAAATGTATTATCAAATTTTAATTAAAAAAAGAATGGTAACATTTGTGCATAAATTTACATTAACAAAGATGCACTATTTTCTTTTCATCTTGTATATGTACTATGGTTGGGGATGGAGATCATTCTTAGGAAAGAAAGTAAAAGCAGTGTGTAGTCTTGTTTTGTTTTCCAGGGGTCTATAAATAAAATAGCTATTTATTCCATGTATGTATTGAATCCCCAGGAGGAACAGCGTGCTGCTATAGAAAGAAAACTTGAAGAAAAGGGCAGAGCTGAAAAAGAAGAACTTCGACGTGAACGCCTGGAACTCTTTAATCAGAGGAAGGAGAGGCAAGCACAAATTCGAAGACTCACAATCAAAATGGCTCGCGTGAAGGAGGTCAGCAGTGGCAAAATTCTACCTTGTCCAATATACTAATGTGAACTTTCATTTTGGTCATCAAAAAAAGTATTGTAGATCTCTCATCAGTATTATCTTCATTTGTCAATTTAAGTTACTAGAAAGTCTGCAAACAATTCTTTTTTTAATTTTTAGAAACTGAAGTACAGTGGTACCTTGACTTACGATGCCCCAACTTACGAGTTTTCCGAGTTATGAGCCTTTGCTCGGTCGATTTTTTGCTTTGAGTTGCAAGCTATAATCCGAGTTAAGAGCAAGCTTCAGATACGCCACCACTAGTTGGTGGCGTATCTGAAGTCAAATCCAACTCTGTACCCAGAGGAATGTCAGGTACTTCGTCCCATCCCACATGCTCTTCCAAGACATATCTGGAAGGATAATACTCCCACACTAATCCCAGATTGTAGCGAGGCACCTCGTCCCTTGTTTGGTTCTCATATAAATCCGGGGAAGAGGTAACCTCCATTTCAACACTCAGTTTTTCCAGAAACATTAACCCTTAAATGGTTCAAACGTATATATACATTCATACCGCTACTGCCCCAAGCATATATATACGTTTTATTTTTCCTGCCTTCAAATTTGGCACAATTGGCTTGAGATGCCTGGTCAGCAAAGAATGGGTCTCAACACTCGGTGTGTGCTGTATTAAAAAATCTGGTTCCACTTAGTACCTTGTGGGAGCACCAGTTAAATTGAGCGCCAGCTAGAGCAAACAGTGCGGCAAACACCAAGGATTCACTGATGTCATGTCATATTAACTCCCCTTTTAAGTGGAAAGTGATGTCGGCAGGCTGGCCAGCTGGCTACCTGATTGGCTGTCTCTATCTCCGTCTGTCTGTTTCTATCTCTGTCTCTCTGTCTCTATCTGTCTCTATCTCACAGGAAAACATACATAAATACAATTATACATAGTGTAAATTACCTAGGATAACTCATAAAATCCAGACAAAGTGCTATACTGTGCTTGTGATTGTGTGTAATACCAGTTGGTTCATGAGCTACTCTCTGAGACAAGCAGACAGAAAGGAGGAGAGAGACAGGCAGACAGGCACGCAGGGGCAGACAGGCACGCAGGGGCAGACAGGCACGCAGGGGCAGACAGGCGCGCATGCACGCACGCACGCACGCCACACAAGACCGCTGACAGAGTACAGGTTGGCGGACAAAGGCTACAAACCTCGGAAAAGGAGAAAGACCTTGAGGTGAGTATAACGCCAAGCACGTCTCCGGAGGCACACATCAACCAGATAACTGCGGCAGCATATGGGCGACTGGCAAACCTAAGATTAGCGTTCCGTTACCTTAACAAGGACTCGTTTAAGACACTGTACACCGTGTACATCAGGCCCATACTAGAATATGCAGCACCAGTCTGGAACCCACACCTGGTCAAGCACATAAAGAAACTAGAGAAAGTGCAAAGGTTTGCGACAAGGTTAGTTCCACAACTCAGGGGTCTGTCCTATGAAGAAAGGCTGAGGGAAATAGGACTAACAACACTGGAGGAAAGAAGGGTCAGAGGAGACATGATAACGACATACAAAATACTGCGGGGAATCGACAAGGTAGACAGTGACAGGATGTTCCAGAGAGGGAACACAGAAACAAGGGGACACAACTGGAAGCTGAAGACTCAGATGAGTCAAAGGGATGTTAGGAAGCATTTCTTCAGCCACAGAGTAGTCAGGAAGTGGAATAGTCTAGAGAAAGACATAGTGGAGGCAGGAACCATACACAGTTTTAAGACGAGGTATGATAAAGCTCATGGAGCAGGGAGAGCAGATACCCAGTAGCGGGCAGCGCAGAGGCGGGGCCAGGAGCTGAGTCTCGACCCCTGCAACCACAATTAGGTGAGTACACACACACACAGCCCGGTGGCCTAGTGGCTAAAGCTCTCGCTTCACGCACGGAGGGCTCTGGTTCGATTCCCGGAGGGGGCGGGAACATTTCAAAGTGTTTCCTTACACACACATACAACAGGCCTAGTGTCTAATCGACATGTGCCTAGTACAAAATGGTAACTAACACACACTCACACACAGACAGGTTTGTGTAACACAAATAAAGCAAAGCAGTGTAAGCTCATCAAATGTCACCACTGTCATTAGTAAAGATAAGGCAGTGACACACATCTTACATAATGCTTCAAGGGTACTTATTATTATTATGCACTATCATTATTATTATTATTATTATGCACTATCATTATTATTATTTAAGTACAATTTCAGTACCTAATATTAGTGTCGGAACAAAAATTGGCTATGAAATCACAAGAACTACTATAAATTATAATTATCAGAACATAAAAATTACAGTGGACCCCTGAGTAACGAGCACCCCTTAAATCGTACAATTATGTAAATATAATATTGTAAGTGCTTTTGTAAGTTTATTTTTGGGGGTCTGAAATGGACTAACCTACTTGACATTATTTCTTAAGGGAGTAAATTCGTTCGGTAATGGCACTTGAGCAGGCTTCTGGAATGAATTTTGCTCGTTACTCGGGTGTCCACTGTATATAAAATAATATAAAAAAGAGAAAAAAACGTATACTATCGGCAATAATTCTGCAAGTGGCAGGACTCCTTTTGCTGTCAGGTGAGCATCCAGTGCCAACTTCTCTGCCTCATATCTTGGTAAGTACTGACCCTAATTTTTTTTTATCCTATAACACTTAAAAAAAAAAAATGTGCTCTTTATTTCTATAATTTGTTTTTTTGAGGCACTGGGCGAGCGAACGTATATATACGTTTGGGCCGTTTAAGGGTTAAGGTGGGTGGAGTAGATAGGGTGGTGGTGGGTGGAGTAGATATGGTGGTGGTGGGTGGAGTAGATATGGTGGTGGTGGGTGAAGATATGGTGGTGGTGGGTGGAGTAGATATGGTGGTGGTGGGTGGAGTAGATATGGTGGTGGTGGGTGGAGTAGATATGGTGGTGGTGGGTGGAGTAGATATGGTGGTGGTGGGTGGAGTAGATGTGGTGGTGGTGGGTGGAGTAGATGTGGTGGTGGTGGGTGGAGAGATATGGTGGTGGTGGGTGGAGTAGATATGGTGGTGGTGGGTGGAGTAGATTGGTGGTGGTGGGTGGAGTAGATGGTGGGGTGGGTGAGATGGTGTGGTGGTGAGTAGATGTGGTGGTGGTGGGTGGAGTAGATGTGGTGGTGGTGGGTGGAGTAGATGTGGTGGTGGTGGGTGGAGTAGATGTGGTGGTGGTGGGTGGAGTAGATGTGGTGGTGGTGGGTGGAGTAGATGTGGTGGTGGTGGGTGGAGTAGATGTGGTGGGTGGAGTAGATGTGGTGGTGGTGGGTGGAGTAGATTGGGTGGTGGGTGGAGTAGATGTGGTGGGTGGAGTAGATGTGGTGGGTGGAGTAGATGTGGTGGGTGGAGTAGATGTGGTGGGTGGAGTAGATGTGGTGGGTGGAGTAGATGTGGTGGGTGGAGTAGATGTGGTGGGTGGAGTAGATGTGGTGGGTGGGCAGATGGGTGGGTGGGTGATGTGGTGGGTGGAGTGATGGTGTGGTGGGTGGAGTAGATGTGGTGGGTGGGGTGGTAGATGTGGTGGGTGCGGAGTAGATGTGGGGTGAGTAGATGTGGGCGTGGAGTAGATGTGGTGGTGGGGCGTGAGTAGATGTGGTGGTGGTGGGGCGTGGAGTAGATGTGGTGGGGCGTGGAGTAGATGTGGTGGGGCGTGGAGTAGATGTGGTGGGGCGTGGAGTAGATGTGGTGGTGGTGGGGCGTGGAGTAGATGTGGTGGGCGTGGAGTAGATGTGGTGGGGCGTGGAGTAGATGTGGTGGTGGTGGGGCGTGGAGTAGATGTGGTGGTGGTGGGGCGTGGAGTAGATGTGGTGGTGGTGGGGCGTGGAGTAGATGTGGTGGTGGGGCGTGGAGTAGATGGTGGTGGTGGCGTGGAGAGAGGTGGGGGCGTGGAGTAGAGGTGGGGCGTGGAGTAGATGTGGTGGTGGTGGGGCGTGGAGTATGCAATATGTCTTATTTATAAATACATTTTTCTTATTTAACCCTTTCGGGGTTATGGTCGTACTAGTACGGCTTACGCCCTTGGGTTATGGTCGTACTAGTACCCCTAAATTCTAGCGCCCTCAAATCAAGCAGAAACAGGCTGTTAAGCCTAGATGTGATAGAATGGGTCTGTGCGGTCAGTGTGCGCAGTATAAAAAAATTCATTCACCACACAGTGCATAATGAGGAAAAAAACTGACCGTGTTTTTGGTATAAAACAGCAACATTGCAGTTTATTTTCGTATGGTATTTATGCTTGTATTCTCGTTTTCTTAGTCTCGTTTTATAGAATAGATGATATATTACAGAAATAGAGATAATTTTGACTGGTTTCACGATGACAAGTATCTTGAAACTGAGAGCAATGTAGCAAAAATGTTCGATTTTGGCTGATGTTCAAGAGTAAACAAATCACACCATGCGTCCAATACGCATCAACTGGAGAGTCTAATATTCTTGCACAAGTGCGCTGATATTATTTATACCATTTTTACAATGATGCAGTTGTATACATAACAGTAAAACTTCTATTTTTTGTGAGAAAAATTCAAAATGGAAAGCAAAAGTAATGTAAGAAGGGCCTAGAGACATGACTAATGAACAGAAAAGATGTTATTTTAGTGCCAGTAATGTCTGTCTTGTTTATTATGGACCCTATTTTGAAATTGGCATCGTTTGAAGTTTGTGTGAAATTGGCCAAATTGCAATTTTCTGACCACTATTTTGGGTAGTTGAAATTGGTAAATAGGCAGTTTCTTGTACTCAATCGATAGAAGAAATGGAGTTGTAGCGAAATAGCTATAATTTTAGTAGACTGAAACATTGGAATTTGCCGAAAAAAGGCCTTAAAGTAGGCGAAATCGCCGATGCGTAAATGTCATGGATACAGCTAACTTCACGAAAGCATAATTCCGTTAGTTTTCGATCAAATTTCATAATTTTTGTGGCGTTATGATTGGAAAAAGATTCTCTATTATTTCATGAGAATTTTTTTTTTTTTTAAATTCTTGGACCCTGAGAAAGAGTTTCGGAGAGGGTCCTTGGACCCCCAAAGGGTTAAATACCCATTACAAAAAATTGGGATGTTATTTTTGGGGCTGGAACGGATTAATGGCATTCAATTAATTTCAACGATGAAAATTTATTTGATATACGAGCAAATTGAGTTACGAGCTGTGTCACAGAACAAATTAAACTCATAAGTCAACGTACCACTGTATGTGGTTTTTAGTAATTTAATTTTTCTACATGATCTGTTACAGTGCAGTGCATTTTTTTTATAGGCCCTTCAGTTTTACTCTGTAATATCCTTAGGAATATAATTTTTATTTCACTGCACATATACAGTTAAACCTTTTCTAAAATAGTGATCATATTTATATTTAATTGAAATATATGTATATAGTGACAGTACTATTAATATATTTTTGATGAATTTTTGAATGTTTGATATACATACAATAGTGTGCAAATTAGTTGGGACAGGGTAAGTTTTGTGATTATCTCGTAATGTCTTAATCTTCGACTTAATTAATGTAGTTTGGGTTCTTTTCTTTTCATAAGAATTTGTTATTGACTTTGGTAACCATCTGGCTGTGGTGTTACCCTGCTACTCTTGTCAGTGCTACAACAGCTGTTGTAGCACTGACATGCCAAAAATTTGAGCCTAGCAAAGTCAGCTGTTCGTTCTATTCTGAAGAGAGCTGACGACACTGGTGATTGTGGAGCACTGCGTCGAGGAAGATGTAGAGGAAAATTCAAAGACAACTCAAAATAACAGGGTTATCATAAGAAATACAGTGGACCCCCGAGTTTCGTAAAAACTTCACTCCTGATGTCTGCTCAAGCGCCATTACCGAACGAATTTACTCTTTTAAGGAAAAATGTCACGTAGGTTAGTCTATTTCAGACCCCCAAAAATACACTTCCACAAGCACTTACAATATTATACTTACATAAGTGTACGATTTCCTGGGTTTACGAAACTCGGGGGTCCACTGTAGTGAGAAGGATCCCAAGAAAACCAGCAAAAATCTAGAGAGAGATTAGGCTTCAACTCAACTGTCCGATGAAGGCTCCTTGAAGTTGACAGAACTGCCAGAAAGCCGGTAAAGAAACAATTACAGTGGTACCCCGGTTTACGATGGTCCCCAAACTCACCCTTTTATGTAAGTTTATTTTTAAATGCTTTTGTAAGTGTAATTTTGGGTCTAAAAGGACTAGTCTATTTACAACATTTCTTAAGGAGATAAATTCGTTTGGTAATGGCACTTGAACAGCATTCTGGAATGAAAAAATATCGTAAACCGGGGTACCACTGTATTGACTGGTGCTCTGAAGAAAAAATGGCTCGGTGGGTGCACTTATCAGATGTGGAGCATTTTGAGGTATACGTACATGGGTACAAATCATTGGTAGTGAAACAGAGCAAAGGCGAACCTCTTCGGAATGGACACATTGAGCAAGCACCAAAACACCCACCTAAGATGTTTTGGGATAGTTTTACTGCTAAAGGCCCTGGACAGCTTGTTATTGTTGAGGGAATGATGAACAGTGACAAATACAAGGCAATCTTGTGTCCCTTTGTGGATAGAGATTTTCCTGATGGAGAAGGCATTTTCCAGCAGGTTCTTGCTCTATGCCATGCTGACATTCTTTGACGGGAGTGGGCCTGGAAACTCTCCTGACCTCAACCCAATTGAGAATTTATGGGCAATAACCAAATGCAAGATAACAAAACAGGACTGTTCAACTGTGGAGAAGCTAATTCCTGCTGTTATTAGGTACCAAAATGTGTTAACAAAGGGTAGTCATATCTCTTATTAAATCAGTTATCTGTCATATCATTGGTGTATATTTTTCAAATATACATTAATTTTCATCACTGTCCCAATTAATATGCACACTACTGTCGTTTGAACATTCACCATGATGTTAAATTTGATATTGAAAGTCATAATTATAAGCAAAAAAACAATTTCAGCATGAGGTTTGGGAGGCCCACCAGATGAAGCTAACAAGATTCATAAGAACGGAGTCCTCTCCACCCATCTTTTGGTTGCCACGGCAACACAATTCCAGGACCACCAACCTCTTGCGGGCTACACATGATATTATCCTGCGTATGTTGATGCGAGATATCTCAAAGTTTATAAGCTATAGTTGGTTCTTTTATTTAGCACTCTACTTGAAGTCTTCAGTGCTTTTAACTCTTGTACAGAAGAAAGAATTAAAAGGATTTGAAAGATTCAAATAAAAGTCAGAAATCAAATATTTTATTGTTCTTAATTCTATTAAGCCTGAAGAAGTAAATTGAATGGGCCTTTTGTATTCAGCAATTGTTTAGTGGGAAAAACTTGCTCCTCTTTTCTTTTAATGTGCAATTTTTTCTTCCATGCGACTGAATGACCATTTTGAGTTTAAGACTTTTCATGACATTACTGTAAACAGTTGATAACCAATATTTTTTCTTAATTTATACAGGTATCACTTTTAAGAATAGGTACAGTACGTTAAGTTATCAGGTTGCCTTGGTGCATTTATTTAGCTATACCACTACAATTTACAGGTGAACTGGAACAGGATCGTCAGCGGATGAAGGAGGAACTGGAAGAGATTCTTGGGACACGAGCAGAGGAGGATCAGGGCGAGGAGGGCAGGGAAGCACCTGAGGGGGGGGAGACCTACGTGCGCAGGGGGGTCCGCTCAGAGGTCAACAGGCAGGGGGAGGGGGGTGGCAATGACACTCTTGATAACTGTCCAGGTAAGTCTTTTAATTTCCACAGAAGTTGGTAAAAATTCTGCTGAATCCTGTGTATGCATAATTTGAGTGGGCTTTATTTTTACTTTCTATGACATACAGTAGCATTGAATACTGGCTGTAGCCAGATGTGAGTGAGTGTTTGAATGTGTGTGCATTTTTGCATGTGTGTGTCTGCATGCATAATTACCAATTTATTGTTACAGGAGTAGAGCAGTGGTTGTCATCAGTCATTAATTGGTTTATCATATTTGTTTGTTTCCTCTTAAATTGACTTTTGCAATTGTTTGTTGGTTTGTGTAGCTGCTTGCTACAAAGACTTTGGTCTTTACTGAATTGTGTAGCTAGACTGGTATTTTCATTCCCATTTGGGGTTTGTATTAGTCCCTATCTGTATGACCCACATTGGCTCCCTATCAAGGCAAGAATTGAATTTAATTTTTATTAACCTTTAAAGTTATTAATCTTAATTAACCCAAGTATCTTGTTGATATTCTTGTTCCTTTTACATCATCTGCGGGAATGTTTATGCGATTGGCCTTGGACCCTTTTAGATTAGTCTTGCTGTTGGATAAATCATTTGCAGAAAGAACCTCTTCGTATGCAACTCTTGACTCTTAACACTGTTAAGAGTCAGGACTGTCAGCATAATTCAACATACATTAGCCATGATGCCACGGACTTCAAATACTGTCAGGTCAGCAGAGTTCAAACCATGCTAGACTCCCTGCAGTGAGGGGCAGTCAGTCAGACACATACCTTCAGGCAGACAGGACAAGACTGCAGGCTGGGCTTCCTACTACCTATTCTCAATATACCAGTTTACCATCCCAGTGATTATCATTTACCACCTGTACTCCACTTAAAGACCCTTCCCGACTGGAAACTGTTCATGCTTTCAGGTCTCGGTTGAAAAGGACATCTTTTCTAGCGCTTAAAAATCCCAATGGTCATACTGTCATTCTTGAATATAAACTTGAGTATTTTTTCTTTATCATTATTGTTACATTTTTGACTTGGTGTTTGAGTGCTTGTGAATTCCTTGAAAGAACAGGCACTCAAGAATAATGAAATCCATTTATTATTATTTGTGTGATATATACTGCCTAATGGAAGCCAGTCCAACTAATGTAAGGATAACTTTATTTTCTCAGCACTATTTTTTTAATTTGCAATATTGACTTTTTGACCTTCTTGATGATAAAAAATATTTTGATTTCTTATATCCTGTTATGAAGCTTAATTATCTCTCTCTGTCTGTCTGTCTGTCTCTGTCTCTCATATATGCTCCAGATCTTCACCAGGGTTTCAATAAGAAGGGGGCCTGGATGGAAGTTATACCCCCACAACCACCCAGCACCATTAACCCCCCTCCCTCCTTTCTTTCCATACTTCTCTTTCAGTGACTAGTGTCCCTTGGTAATATACATTTCTTCTGTTTCTTCCAGAAGGGTTTGTACATTGAAGGGTGTGTATATACACTGAGAATTTGTTTTAATCTTTACTTCAGGGATTGAAGTATCCTTGACAAGAGGTGTACAGGTGATGTGCAGTCTTAATGACCCTTGCTTACTAATAGGCATGAAACCTTGTCTTTTTCTTTTAAATGCTTGGGAAGGCAGTTCTCAGGTATCTCGTTCATTTTTATTTCACATTACTTATGAAAAAGCATATCCAGAAATTGTTTTTGAATTCTCAAGATATCGTTGTTTCAGATAGTTAATATTGTCTAGTATGTTTAAATGTATGTTTCTTTGTTCTCAGATTTGTTAGATTACGAGGCAGAGGAGGGAGAGCTAGTGTATGATGAGGCAGACCTGTCAGGTAAGGACGACGACGACACTGAGCGTATGGTAGTCCAGGTAGATGGGCGGGGGGATGGGGCAAGAAAGGTTGAAATTGTTGCAAAACAAACAGAGTGTGGGGAGTCTCTCAATATAGTGGAGGGGGGTAATGACAGTGAAAAGGAGAATGAGGGTAGACAGAAAGATAGGGATAGGTGTCGTGAGGAGAGAAACAGAGATAAGGAGAAGAGTAAGGAAAAGGAAAGGGATAGAAAGAATAAAGATAGGGGAAGGGAAAAGGATAGAGAAAAAGATAGGCACAAAGAAAAAGAGGAAAAAGATAGACATAAAGACAAAGAGGAAAAAGAAAAGCTCAAAGAAAGAGAGGTAGAGAAGGATAGGGTTAGAGAGAGATTTAGTGGGAAAGATAAGGAAAAGGAGAGAGAAAAGGTAAAGGATACCAGTAAAGATACTGAAAAGGAAAAAACAAAGGATGAAGGTAAAACTAAAGATATTACCAAATCACAGGAAAATGACCCTGACTTAGCAACAACAATAGTACACATAAAAATAGAAAAAGAGGATGAAGCCAATCCAGGAGAGTCTAGGCCAATATTGAAAATCATCAAGGAAGAAAAACCAGACAAACCACCAAGTACTTTGAGGAAGGCTGAAACTACTTCAAATGAATGTGCTTCTACTACTGCTGTTACAGAACCTCTACCTCCTCTTCCTCCTCCTGTTTCTGATCTTCCTCTACCTCCTGATGGTGCCCCACCTTCCCCAGCTCCTGCCCAATCCTCTCTGACTCCTGAACTAATTTCCCCCACACTTGCTCCTTCATTCTCTCCTCTCTCTTCTAGTATTGCTCCAGAAATTTCTGAAATGGATGACAAAGGTGAAGATGGTGAAGAGATGGAAGAGGGTGAGGAGGAACAAAATTGTGCTCCTGTAACAGATATATCTATGCCAGAAACATCTGCTTCTCATAAGGACAAAAGTCCTGATCCTGATAATTCTGTTATGTCAGAAGAGAAACCACAGGAAGAAATTAAACCCGCTGAGAATACCAAAAAATCTTCCAAGGTCAAACAAAAAGAAGAAAAAAAGAAATCCAAGACTGATAAATCCAAGAAGAAAGCAAGTAAGAAAAAAGATAGATTAGGTAAGAAGAAAGACTCTGGTTCCTCAGATGATAGTAGCAGTGATGATAGCAGTAGTGACACAAGCAGTGATAGTAGCGATAGTGATAGTTCAGACTCTGACAGCTCCTCATCTTCTTCAGGGTCTTCCTCTGGTTCTTCCTCAGACTCTGAGAGTGACTCGAGCACTACCTCTAGCTCAGGAACGGGTTCAGAGACAGACCACGAGAAAAAGAAAAAGAAAAGAAGGGGAGGGAGATTGTCAAGAAGTGAAGAAAGCAGCAGCGATAGTGAGTCACATGAGAAAAAGAAAATAAGGAAAATTGACGAAAAGAAAAAAATGTCTAGTGAAAGTGGGAAACCTGTAAAAGGCAAAATGAAAGAAGAGGTGCGAGGTGGGGAAGATAAAACCAAGAAAGATTTAGGAAAGAAAGAGAGGACTAAGGATAAAGATGGGAAAGGAAAAGAAATGCATAAATTGAGGGAGCCAGACAGGGGTAGAGAAAGGGATACAGACCGTCGTAGGGAATGGGCTAAGAAGACTGGCAGGAGCAGGAGCAGAGAGAGGAAAAGGGATAGGAGCAGGGAGCGAAGGCGGGATAGGAGTAGAAGTAGGGATAAAGATAGAAGGGGAAGTAGGAAGGATAGGCGATAGTGTAACTTGATCATGTGGGGGCAGTCTGTGGGGAAGGTATTATGGGTAGGATTTGTAAAATGTATAGAGGGGGGGTTTAATTTTGTAGTGATTGCTGTGTGATTGTTTACCCTTCCTTGCAAGTCTTCAGTTTATTGCTCATATCAGTGATGCATCAGTTTGAAGAGTGTCTTAAAACCATAGGCATGTGCTTTGCATATTCCACCTGAGTTAGTAAGCAAGCCATGGCTGAATACCTACACTAATGATAAAGCAATTTTTTGATGTTCACATATTATTGTTGAAAAAAGTAATTATTGTAATTGTCTAAGATGTTTTAATCATTCAGTCATGGTATTTAGAATATCATGTTTGATAATTTTTTTATAATTCCATAAATACTTCCTTTCCAGTACATGTTAGAAATTTTGTGAAATAAAAGATTAAAACATAATTGTGTGTAATTGTCCTACGGTTTATACTGTAGTGTGTTAAGTAACACTATTGTCCCTCTTTAAGGAGGCTCCTTGACAAGGTAAAGAGGCTATCGGTCTGAGGAATTGGACCTTTT
>WNWK01035669.1:0-19624 GCA_009830355.1 Cherax destructor | reverse complement strand
GTGTGGACAGTTTAAGGGTTAAAAGCATATTGGTGTTCCTGAATTCTGCTGTTTAGATTACCTGAAGTCCTGCCATTTATTGTATTCATAGGAAGTGCTAAACCTGTAGAGGTCATACAGTGCCAGGGAAATTGGAGGCAATCAAGCTTGATCCATGAAAGGGGAGTGTAGGTCCAATTCCTTAGATCAAGAGCCCCTCACCAACATCAAGGAACCTCTCTTGAGAAGTCATCAAATCGACAGAACAGAACACCACAGCCACAACAACACTAGTGCTGGAGTATACACAATACCCTGCAGTGGTTGTGACAGACAGTACACTGGTAAAATTTCATGCTATCTAAAGACTAGAGCTCAGGAATAATAATGTGCTTCCAAGGACTCATAACACCAACAATGCATGTATAGTTCATCTGGACATTCACATTTCACAGCATGGCAAAATACCACTCCTTGTCAAAAAAAAGGAACAGGTCCAAAGGAACAGACCCAAGGCATGTTTAGATGAGCCACCACTGGTATACATCTTTAAAAGAACAGACATATTAAAGGCAACAGTTCAACATATATGACCAATTTACCTCCTCACCTAGCCTCACCTCTTCATCACCTCACAGGAATATATATTGTACATGCATGTATGTTATCTTCTGTATGACTGATTAAGCTTTCAACAAGTGAAACATCATCCCAATAAAAGTTTGTTTAGCAACCTGTTTTTTTTTTTATTATTGTTGGTATGCTACCTGGATTCAAATACGTACAGTGGACCCTCAGAAATCGAACACTCCCAACTCGCTCTTTTATATAAGTTTATTATTGTAAGTGCTTTTATAGGTGTATTTTTGGGGGTCTGAAATGGACTAATCTAATTTACATCATTCCCTATGGGAATAAATTTGTTTGGTAACAGCATTTGAACAGCATTCTGGAATGAAGAATGTTCGATTTCCGGGGGTCCACTGTATTACCTAAAAGTATTTATCACATATGACAATTATCAAATACAGTTCAACTCTTTGTACTAAAATTTAATGCATCAAAATCCTCCATTTAACTAACAAAAATAGATGCTAAATTACCTATAATCTAAAATCTTTGTATTCTAAAAAATGGCACACATTAAAGACAAGACTAAGTTGCAGTCATGCTTCTCTTGTTTACATTACCCAGGTGCTGTACAAACCCTATGGACTTGGCACTTCCCCCTGATTATAATAATAATTCCTTTATACAGTGGTCCCTCGGTTTTCGTGCATCTCCAAACTCGAACATTTATGTAAGTGTATTTTCGTAAGTGCTGTTGCAAGTGTATTTTTGGGGGTCTGAAATAGACTAACCTACGTGACATTATTTCTTAAGGAAGTAAATTCGTTCGGTAATGGCACTTGAACAGCATTCTGGAACGAATTTTTGGCGAAAACCGAGGGACCACTGTATAGTATTCCTGCAAGATTACTCTTCAAAATATTTTTTATAGTACTTTACTGTGTGCATTCTGTTTAACCTCATTTTGCACATGACCTAAAGGTGTTTAAACAGGAAAAATTTCAAAATACTGGAAAATTCTGCCACTGTGGCAACACCTCCAGGGGCATGAGCTTTGTGAGACATTGCCAAAAATAATTTTTTATACTCAAAACCTTTTTATTTTATCCTCATTATACACATGATGTGTTGGAAGAAGGTATGCAAACATGCTCATTTTCACAGTAATTTTTCCTTTAAGTAATCATTTGGGTTTGTACCTGCTAGGTTCTGAGTATAGTACTGTACTACTTATTGATAAATAAAAATAGTTGACCCCTCGAGAACATAATTTCAAGTAAAAATTTTTTAGAACTCCAAAGGCTTTTCCATTTAAGTATATAATAACCTCTCGTATTCACTTGCTAGGGCTGTGGGCTGCTTGCTAAGAATGCAAAACTTGTTCTACAGCATTTGTTATTGATTTTTTTTTTTTGCAAGAAACAAAGTGAAAGAAGCAAGACAGTACATTTAATGTTTTTCCCCATTTCACAATGCATTACAATTTACCCAGTATATACATATATACAAATCCAAAAGCAGCAAATGGTAAGATTGCAGTGGTGCAAATAAAAGCATTACTGTAGATAAAGATGTCTTTGCTGTGTTGATGCAGGTGGAAAAGAATGTGACATCACAAAACATCTTGGCCTTGCTAAATTCACAGTACGGTATACACTATCTTGTGTAAACATGAGATAATTACATTAAGTGTTGAACATGAAAACCTTGTTGCTGCTGCTATAGTATTGGCAGACAGAATAAGTATTTAGAAGCTATGGAAAGGCTTTTCAGTATGTGGGTTGAGCACTAGACCCAATAATACATGACAGTCAACATAATGGTTATCCAGAGAAGGCCTAAAGTTTAAGAATTGAAAACAAAAAGTGAGACTGCTCAACACACTACTATTAAGGAAGGGTTGACAGCAGTGGCGGCTCGTGTGTAGGGCACTGCTGAACTGCAGCACCCCCAAACGCTCATATCAGACGTATGACTTCATCAACCTAACACTAAAATAATTTGCAACTGAGGTGAATGTATTCAGATATTTGGGAGTGGACATGTCAGCAGATGGGTCTATGAAGGATGAGGTGAATCATAGAATTGATGAGGGGAAAAGGGCGAGTGGAGCACTTCGGAGTCTGTGGAGACAAAGAACTTTGTCCATGGAAGTAAAGAGGGGAATGTATGAGAGTATAGTTATACCAACACTCTTATATGGGTGTGAAGCATGAGTGATGAATGTTGCAACGAGGAGAAGGCTGGAGGCAGTGGAGATGTCATGTCTGAGGTCAATGTGTGGTGTGAATATAATGCAGAGAATTCGGAGTTTGGAAATTAGGAGGAGGTGCGGGATTACCAAAACTATTATCCAGAGAGCTGAGGAGGGGTTGTTGAGGTGGTTCGGACATGTAGAGAGAATGGAATGAGACAGAATGACTTCAAGAGTGTATAAATCTGTAGTGGAGGGAAGGCGGGGTAGGGGTCGGCCTAGGAAAGGTTGGAGGGAGGGGGTAAAGGAGGTTTTGTGTGCGAAGGGCTTGGACTTCCAGCAAGCATGTGTGAGCGTATTTGATAGGAGTGAATGGAGACAAATGGTTTTTAATACTTGACGTGCTGTTGGAGTGTGAGCAAAGTAACATTTATGAAGGGATTCAGGGAAACCGGCAGGCCGGACTTGAGTCCTGGAGATGGGAAGTACAGTGTCTGCACTCTGAAGGAGGGGTGTTAATGTTGCAGTTTTATAACTGTAGTGTAAAGCACCCCTCTGGCAAGACAGTGATGGAGTGAATGATGATGAAAGTTTTTCTTTTTCGGGCCACCCTGCCTTGGTGGGAATTGGCCGATGTGTTAATAATAATAAAAAAAAATTTATTACAGGAAAAATCTGTTGTATGTTGTTTTCAATGTAGTATTTATAAGCGAATTTTTATTTTTTTGGTGAAACGATATGATAGTATAGGTATTACTGGTGTTACATCTGGCAGCGAGGAGCCACAGTTCCCCCATACGATATTTTGACAAGCTGTCACTGGTTGACAGGTTCAAGACTTGGCAGTGTTCACAACCTCACACAGAGTGGTGAGGCTGCAGTAAAGTCTCAGTCTACCAGTTTGTAAAGTCAAGAGCTATGAAGCACATTAAGAAAGATCTTGGTGTGAAAAATGTGGATAATAACAGGTAATTTAATGGACTGATTTAAATCCTATTTTTGCCCTGCTATTAAAAAATACTGTGCTGACAACACTTGCCCAAAAGGCATTACTGCTCACTGATAAAGCAACAATGCATCTAGTTAAGTGAATGACATTTGCAAACCTGTCAGGAATGTTTTTATATCCTTAGCCTTGATTTGACTAATGTTTTTTGTTAGGTAATTCAAGTAATTTATTTTTAGGAAAACTTCTCTAAACCTATAAGAGACATTTAATAAAGAGGTCAAGGCAACAATCAAGGAATTCTGGAGAAAATATATCGCATACAACATCAGTATCAATGATGAATCCTGGAATGAAATCACGGTTCCCAGAGTAAACAAAAAATGTGACCTGCATCTCTTAATGATTTTGTCAATTAAATCCATTCCATAAAAGGCTGCAATGAGGAGTTAATGTAGCTTAAAGAGCAAACAAAGTCAGAAGAGGATAAGAAGTAAAGGAAAACCTTGGTTTACTGTTGCAAATAATTTTAAAATGATTCAATGTTATGAAGATGATATAGAAATTGGAAAAATCATCCCATTTGCATACCACAGTATGGATCTTATCTGCAACACTTCCCCATGGCTTCAGCTGCTATAAGACACAGTGTAGAAAAACATTGCTGAGAGAAATAGCCATCGCTCGAGACACACTTTAGGATTACACTGTCCAACAATGATTTCAGTTCACGTTTTAAAACTTACGTTTCTAATTAATTTAGCTTTGCTCCAGCACGTAGTTTCTGTAAAACAGAACCCCACAATGAATGATTTCATTAAAACAGCCATCACAGGGAAGGGATATCAGGGAAACCTGATTATGAGTTTGATGGTCACTGGACACTGGTGTGGGAAAGTGGTACTGAACACAAATAAAGAAGCCTGAAAACTTGAGATGTAAATATGTTTGAATGACCGTATGGAAATTTCAGTTATTTTTGTTATGTATATACAGTATATACAATACAATAAATTTATATTAAGAAAGATTAGTTTTGTCATTGCATGAACTATGCTTAATATCTATACATAATATATATATTCTAGGTAGTAGGTTGGTAGACAGCAACTGCCCAGGGAGGTACTACCGTCCTGCCAAGTGAGTGTAAAACGAAAGCCTGTAATTGTTTTACATGATGGTAGGATTGCTGGTGTCTTTTTTGTCTCATAAACATGCAAGATTTCAGGTATGTCTTGTTACTTCTACTTACACTTAGGTCACACTACACATTAATGTACAAGCATATATATATACGTATACACACCCCTCTGGGTTTTCTTCTATTTTCTTACTAGTTCTTGTTCTTACAGTCATCCCTTGGTTTTCGCTTGTCCCAGTTTTCGCCGATTTTGGTTTTCGCTGACTTTTTTCAGGGAAAATTTGTCTTAGTTTTCGCCGACCGTATGGGACCTGTCCACCAGTGCCGCGCACATACAAAGGCCGTAGGCCCGCCACCCACGCACCTCCCACGCACATTGTCACGCAGTCTAGCATTGTTTACGCTTGAGTGAACATCATCCCAGGAGTTTATACAAAACATTTATTAACAATTCATTGTTTTTGGGCCTTGATTATTGTGTATGACTACTAAATAAGCTACCATGGGCCCAAAGAAAGCTCCTAGTGCCACTTCTTTGGTAAAGAAAGTGAGGAACACTGTAGAAAGGAAGAAAGAAATAATAGAAAAATATGATAGTGAAAGTGAGAAACACGATGGAGTTTAAGAGTGTAGCAGGCATGCAGGGAGTGTAGCATGCATGCAGGGAGTGTAGCATGCATGCAGGGAGTGTAGCAGGTATGCAGAGAGTGTAGCATGTATGCAGGGAGTGTAGCATGTATGCAGGGAGTGTAGCATGTATGCAGGGAGTGTAACAGGTATGCAGGGAGTGTAGCATGTATGCAGGGAGTGTAGCAGGTATGCAGGGAGTGTAGCAGGTATGCAGGGAGTGTAACATGTATGCAGGAGTGTAGCATGTATGCAGGGAGTGTAGCATGTATGCAGGAGTGTAACAGGTATGCAGGGAGTGTAGCAGGTATGCAGGGAGTGTAGCATGCATGCAGGGAGTGTAGCAGGTATGCAGGGAGTGTAGCATGTATGCAGGGAGTGTAACAGGTATGCAGGGAGTGTAGCATGTATGCAGGGAGTGTAGCAGGTATGCAGGAGTGTAGCAGGTATGCAGGGAGTGTAACATGTATGCAGGGAGTGTAGCATGTATGCAGGAGTGTAGCATGTATGCAGGGAGTGTAACAGGTATGCAGGGAGTGTAGCAGGTATGCAGGGAGTGTAGCATGTATGTAGGGAGTGTAGCATGTATGCAGGGAGTGTAGCAGGCAGGGAGGGAGTGTAGCAGGCACGGAGGGAGTGTAGCAGGCATGGAGGGAGTGTAGCAGGCAGGGAGGGAGTGTAGCAGGCATGCAGGGAAGTGACCCCGGATAAGGACTTGATACCTGGAGTCCTTATGGAGGGGGATTCCCTTCCAAAAATTAGGTCTCGTCCCTCTCCCTCTTCCCTCTCTCCCATCCAGCAACATCAGTCTTCAATAAAGGTAAGTGCCACATTCAGTTCATTCATTTGTGCATGTAAATCTATCTTTAAGGCCCAAAATTTTTTTTTTTTCCAAACTTCTGGGTTTCTGGAACGGATTAATTGAATTTCCATTATTTCTTATGGGGAAAATAGTTTTGGTTTTCGCCGATTTTGGTTTTAGCCGATCCATCTGGAACGGATTAAAATCGAAAACCGAGGGATGACTGTATTTCCTCTTATCTCCAAGGGGAAGTGGAACAGAATTCTTCCTCCGTAAGCCATGCGTGTAGTAAAGGCAACTAAAATGCCTGGAGCAAGGGGCTAGTAACCCCTTCTCCTGTATATACATATTACTAAATGTAAAAGGAGAAACTTTCGTTTTTCCTTTTGGGCCACTTCGTTTCAGTGGGAAACGGCCGACGTGTTGAAAGAAAGAAAGAATATACATGTATATATATCTCCATGGGGAAGTGGAACAGAATTCTTCCTCCGTAAGCCATGCGTGTCATAGGAGTCGACAACAATGCCGGGAGCAAGGGGCTGGTAACCCCTTCTCCTGTATACATTACTAAAGTTAATAAGAGAAACTTTTGTTTTTCTCTTTGGGCCACCCTGCCTTGGTGGGAAACAGCCGATTTGTTGAAAGATAGAATACAGTGGTCCCTCGGTTTTCACCGAAAATTCGTTCCAGAATGCTGCTCAAGTGCCATTACTGAACGAATTTACTTCCTTAAGAAATAATGTCACATAGGTTAGTCTATTTCAGACCCCCAAAAATACACTTGCAACAGCACTTACGAAAATACAGTTACATAAATGTTCGAATTTGGAGATGCACGAAAACCGAGGGACCACTGTATGTATGTATGTATGTATATATATATATGTATGTATGTATGTATATATGTATGTATATATGTATATATGTATGTATGTATATATATATTATATATATATATATATATATATATATATGTATGTATGTATGTATGTATATATATATATATATATGTATGTATGTATGTATGTATGTATGTATATGTATGTATGTATGTATATGTATATATATATATATATATATATATATATATATATATATATATATATATATATATATATATATATAGGTAGTAGGTTGGTAGACAGCAACCACCCAGGGAGGTACTACCATCCTGCCAGGTGACTGTGAAACAGAAACCTGAAACTGTTTTACATGATGGTAGGATTGCTGGTGTCTTTTTCTGTCTCATAAACATGCAAGATTTCAGGTACGTCTTGCTACTTCTACTTACACTTAGGTCACACTACGCAAACATGTACACGTTTATGTATACACACTCATCTGAGTTTTCTTTGATTTTATCTTAATAGTTCTTGTTTTATCTTAATAGTTCTTGTTCGTAGGTAGTAGGTTGGTAGACAGCAACCACCCAGGGAGGTACTACCGTCCTGCCAGGTGACTGTGAAACAGAAACCTGAAACTGTTTTACATGATGGTAGGATTGCTGGTGTCTTTTTTCTGTCTCATAAACACGCTGGATAACAGGTATATCTAGCTACTTCTACTTACACTTTAGGTCACACTACACTGGCATACACATGCATATATATACATACACACATCTAGGTTTTTCTTCTTTTTCTTAATAGCTCTTGTTCTTTTTATTTTCTCTATTGTCCATGGGGAAGTGGAAAAGAATCTTTCCTCCGTAAGCCATGCGTGTCGTATGAGGCGACTAAGATGCCGGGAGCAATGGGCTAGTAACCCCTTCTCCTGTACAAATCTACTAAAAACGAGAAGAAGAAAAACTTTATAAAATTGGGTTGTCTGAATGTGCGTGGATGTAAAGCGGATGATAAGAAAGAGATGATTGCCGATGTTATGAATGAAAAGAAGTTGGATGTCCTGGCCCTAAGCGAAACAAAGCTGAAGGGGGTAGGCGAGTTTCAGTGGGGAGAAATAAATGGGATTAAGTCAGGAGTATCTGAGAGAGTTAGAGCTAAGGAAGGGGTAGCAATAATGTTGAAGGATCAGTTATGGAAGGAAAAGAGGGAATATAAATGTATAAATTCAAGGATTATGTGGAGTAAAATAAAGGTTGGATGTGAAAAGTGGGTTATAGTAAGTGTTTATGCACCTGGAGAAGAGAGAAGTGTAGAGGAGAGAGAGAGATTTTGGGAAATGTTGAGTGAGTGTGTGGGGAGTTTTGAACCAAGTGAGAGAGTAATTGTGGTTGGGGATCTAAATGCTAAAGTGGGTAAAAATGTTGTGGAGGGAGTAGTAGGTAAATTTGGGGTGCCAGGGTAAATGTAAATGGGGAACCATTAATTGAGCTATGTGTAGAAAAAGGTTTGGTAATAAGTAATACATATTTTATGAAAAAGAGGATAAATAAATATACAAGGTATGATATAGCACGTAAGGAAAGTAATTTGTTGGATTATGTATTGGTGGATCAAAGGTTGATGGGTAGGCTTCAGGATGTACATGTTTATAGAGGGGCAACGGATATATCAGATCAAAATTTGGTTGTAGCTACAGTTAGAGTAAAAGGTAGATGGGACAAAAAGAAAATGGCAACAGCAAGTAAGAGAGAGGTAAAAGTGGGGGGGTTATAAGAGAGTTGGGATAGTTTTAAAAATGCAGTATTAGAATGTGGGGCAGAAGTTTGTGGCTATAGGAGGGTGGGTGCCGGAGGAAAGAGGAGTGAGTGGTGGAATGAAGAAGTAAAGGGTGTGATAAAAGAGAAAAATGTAGCTTATGAGAGGTTTTTACAAAACAGAAGTGTTAATAGAAGAGCAGAGTATATGGAGAATAAAAGAAAGGTAAAGAGAGTGGTGAGAGAGTGCAAAAGAAGAGCGGATGAAAGAATGGGAGAGGCTCTGTCAAGAAATTTTGCTGAAAACAAGAAAAAATTTTGGAGTGAGATAAACAAGGTAAGAAAGCCTAGGGAAAAATTTGTCAGTTAAAAACAGAGTAGGGGAGTTAGTAGATGAGGAGCTGGAGGTATTGGGTAGATGGCGGGAATATTTTGAGGAACTTTTAAATGTCGATGAAAAAAGGGAGGCGGTAATTTCATGTACTGGCCAGGGAGGTACAACATCGTTTAGGAGTGAAGAAGAGCAGGATGTGAGTGTGGGGGAGGTGCGTGAGGCATTACGTAGAATGAAAGGGGGTAAAGCAGCTGGAATTGACGGAATCATGACAGAAATGTTAAAAGCAAGGGAGGATATAGTGCTGGAGTGGTTGGTATTTTTGTTTAATACATGTAGAAGGGGAAGGTACCTAGGGATTGGCAGAGAGCATGTATAGTTCCTTTATATAAAGGGAAGGGGGATAAAAGAGAGTGTAAAAATTATAGGAGAATAAGTTTACTGAGTATACCAGGTAAAGTGTATGGCAGGGTTATTATTGAAAGAATTTGAGGTAAGACAGAGAGTAGAATTGCAGATGAGCAAGGAGGCTTTAGAGTGGGTAGGGATGTGTAGATCAAGTGTTTACAGTGAAGCATATATGTGAACAGTATTTAGATAAAGGTAGAGAAGTTTTTATTGCATTTATGGATTTGGAAAAGGCATATGATAGAGTGGATAGGGGAGCAATGTGGCAAATGTTGCAAGTGTATGGAATAGGTAGTAAGTTACTGAAGCCTGTAAAGAGTTTTTATGAGGATAGTGAGGCTCAGGTTAGGGTGTGTAGGAGAGAGGAGATTACTTCCCGGTAAAAGTAGGTCTTAGACAGGATGTGTAATGTCACCATGGTTGTTTAATATATTTATAGATGGGGTTGTAAAAGAAGTAAATGCTAGGGTGTTGGGGAGAGGGTGGGATTAAATTATGAGAATTAAATGCAAAATGGGAGTTGACACAGTTACTTTTTGCTGATGATACTGTGCTTATGGGAGATTCTAAAGAAAAGTTGCAAAGGTTAGTGGACGAGTTTGGGAGAGTGTGTAAAGGTAGAAAGTTAAAAGTGAACATAGATAAGAGTAAGGTGATGAGGGTATCAAACGATTTAAATAAAGAAAAATTGGATATCACATTGGAGAGAGGGATTATGGAAGAAGTAAATGTTTTCAGATATTTGGGAGTTGACGTGTCAGCAGATGGGTTTATGAAGGATGAGGTTAACCATAGAATTGATGAAGGAAAAAGGTGAGTGGTGCGTTGAGGTATCTGTGGAGACCAAAAACGTTATCCATGGAGGCAAAGAAGGAATGTACGAAAGTATAGTGGTACCAACACTCTTATATGGGTGTGAAGCATGGGTTGCAAATGCTGCAGCGAGGAGGAGACTGGAGGCAGTGGAGATGTCCTGTCTAAGGGCAATGTGTGGTGTAAATATTATGCAGAAAATTCGGAATGTGGAAATTAGGAGAAGGTGTGGAGTTACTAAAAGTATTTATCAGAGGGCTGAAGAGGGGTTGTTGAGGTGGTTTGGTCATTTAGAGAGAATGGATCAAAGTAGAATGACTTGGAGAGCGTATACATCTGTAGGGAAGGAAGGCGGGGTAGGGGTCGTCCTAGAAAAGGTTGAGGGAAGGGTAAAGGAGGTATTGTGGGCGAGGGGCTTGGACTTCCAGCAAGCATGTGTGAGCGTGTTAGATAGGAGTGAATGGAGACGAATGGTTTTGGGACATGACGATCTGTTGGAGTGTGAGCAGGGTAACATTTTGTAGGGATTCATGGAAACCAGTTAATTGATTTAATTGGACTTGAGTCCTGGAAATGGGAAGTACAATGCCTGCACTTTAAAGGAGGGGTCTGGGATAGTGACAGCTGGGAGGGACTATTCTCAGCTGTCGTATCTGAGCTCCTCTGCAAAGACAGTGATTATGTATGAGTGTGGTGAAAGTGTTGAATGATGATGAAAGTATTTTCTTTTTGGGGATTTTCTTTCTTTTTGGATCACCCTGCCTCGGTGGGAGACGGCCGACTTGTTGAAAAAAAAAAAAAAATATATATATATATATATATATATATATGCTGGATTAAAATTAGCTTGTAAACTTGTTTGTGAGCTCACTGTACTCAAGAATAAACGTCATAAAATTTTGTGTTGTGTCATATTTATGATGGGTTGCAGGTGTTCTCTATTGCTATCTCAACTGGCTCATTTCCGCTGGTGTCCTGCTGAACTGTTGCTTTTAAATACAATGAATATGAAAATTTCTTTTGCCTCTTAGAAAAGCTTTTATTTAAATTTTTAGTGGTTATTTTACTGCAAAATACCATCCATGCTTTTTATTAGACATAACCAGAAGACAACACATTCATAATTAGTTGTTTACTAGTGTCCTTACGAAGAAGACCACCAAAATGACAGTCACATGTTGTTATACTGATCCATAACATCTCGGCCACACAACACTACAATGTTGAAGGAAAACATTTATCATCAACAGATATCAAACCCGGCTAACCGTTTTCGATTAATTCCATCATAGATATTACCTCGCTCACACTCACGACAAATCTTTGAATGCTCATGTTCCTTCTGAGATCGGTCGAAAACAATCACATGTAATCACAAGATGATAATGCTTACTCGTATACCACTTCAAGTTTATTTAAAACACTCTCACTCATTCTCCACACTTTCCATTTACCTTAGATACAACATCCTCTTCATATCTTCTTCCATCCAATCTAAATGACCAATTTATCTCAACAACTCTCTCTCTCTCTCTCTCTCTCTCTCTGCTTTCTGATTTAAATCCCTCACATGAAAGCACCGGCCTCAATTTTCTCACAATGTTTTTTTCACAAATTCTTCCCGACACACATTTATACGTCCCATCATTGGAAATGCTATGTGAATTTTTCTCTGTTTGAAGTAAATTTCTCGATTTTCGTTATTTACGTTTGGTCAGTTATGTTAGGTTAGGTTAGATTGTCGTCTGTTAACAAAAATAATCCATTTAAAATATATCCTAAATCTAAAAGCAGGACCCATTGTGCGAAGAACAAGACTCAAAGTACAGATAATCACCTTATAAGAGAAGCGTGAGTTTCCCTCTCTCCTAATATCATAATTTCTATCCCATTTGCTTTTGTCTGCTTTCGTAAGGTGAAGTCTAGAATCTTTCCTTAATTCATTGTATAACTTAACAAATCTTTGAGGAAAATTGTGTTGCACAGGTCTGATCTTTGCTCAGACCTCTGCAACATCAACCATCAACCTGGTGTTGATGGTCCTCTTTGTGGTGTCACGCTTATCCTCACTGCCTTCTCTCCAAGGGTTGAGTTCTAGCTTCTGGAACTGTTATTCATCATCTCTTCACAAATTTTCAATACTCTCCAGTACGTCTACAACTCATTTTCACACTTGCAACTCACACACACACACACACACTTGCAATTCACTCCCACTCTCTTTCAACTCACTTCCAAACTCTTACAACTCGCTCCCACATGCTTGCAATTCACTCCCACACTCTTGCAACTCACTCCTACACTCTTGCAACTCACATGAATATTCTTACAACTCACTTCCAAGCTCTTGCAACTTGCTGCAACACTCTTGCAACTCGCATCGATACTTACAACTCACATCCAAACTTTTGCAACTCACACCCATACACTTACAACTAACTCCTACACTCTTGAAACTCACTCATACACTCTTGCAACTCACATCCACATTTACAACTCACATCCACACTCTTGCAACTCTCAATTTTTTACAACTCGCTCCTACATTATTGCAACTCACTTCCACATTCATGCAACTTATTCCCGCCGCAACACGCCTCGCTTCTAACACTCTTTAAACTCACTCTCACACTCCAACAACTTTTACTCCCCTAGAACTCACTCCAACACCCCTACAACTCACTTTCACACACCTGCAACTCACCCCTACACACCCCTGCAAGACTTTCCAACACGACTGACGAAATGGTGACAAGTGAGTCGTAAATCCCCAGTCCAGTGCATAAGCCACTGGATCATCTGGCTACAATAAGATTCATCCCACTAGGTATATTTATACCCCATAGAGAGGTTTCTACAGTCTCCCCTGTGACTACAAATGTAAGTATTTACAGATGAATCTCCTGGCAGAGTGACCGTGACAAACTCTAGTTCAAGTTCACTTAAAGCAATCATCATGACTCATGAAATCGTAACGAAATGATTGTAAACAAACCATGATACTGGTGAGATTAGAACCTAGTTGACTAAATCCTGTTGTAGCTAGCTGGCCCAATGGATTACCCACTGCCTTGAGTTCTAACCCCATCCGTACTGTGGTTTCATTCCATCACCCCTACAACTCATTCCAACACCACTGCAACTTCCTCCAAAACCACTAAAATTCTCTCAATGGCTTTAAACTCACTTCTACACTCTTACAGCTCACTCCCACACCCTTACAACTCCCTCCTACACCCTTACAACTCACTCCCACACCCTTACAATTCACTCCCACACCCTTACAACTCACTCCCACACCCTTACAACTCACTCCCACACCCTTACAACTCACTCCCACACCCTTACAACTCACTCCCACACCCTTACAACTCACTCCCACACCCTAACAACTCACTCCCACACCCTTACAACTCACTCCCACACCTTTACAACTCCACACCCATTCATCTCTCTACCTCACCCTTGTAACTCTCTTCCACTCCATAACAGTTCACACCAATTCCCAAACAACTTCCTCCTAAACCGTAGCAACTCACACCCACACCACTGCAACTCACTCCTACAATTCTTCACTACGCTTCCACTTCCCAACAACTCACTTGCACAACACTACAACTCACTCCTGTAACCCTACAATTCATTATTGAATCCTTAACCAACTCTTGCATCCCTATAACTCTTGATACCCTACAGCTCAATCTTGCAACCCTATAACTCACTCCTGACACCCAACAACTCACTCCTGACACTCAACAACTCACTCCTAACACCCAAAAACTCACTCCTGCAATCCAACTACTCACTCCTGCAACCCAACAACTCACTCATGCAACCCAACAACTCACTCCTGCAACCCAACAACTCACTCCTGCAACCCAACAACTCACTCCTGCAACCCAACAACTCACTCCTGCAACCCAACAACTCACTCTTGACATTCAACAACTCACTCCTGCTACCCAACAACTCACTCCTGACACCCAACAACTCACTCCTGCAACCCAACAACTCACTCCTGCAACCCAACAACTCACTCCTGCAACCCAACAACTCACTCCTGCAACCCAACAACTCACTTCTGCAACCCAACAACTCACTCCTGCAACCCAACAACTCACTCCTGCAACCCAACAACTCACTCCTGCAATCATACAGCTCACTCCTGCAATCCAACAACTCACTCCTGACACCCAACAACTCACTCCTGACACCCAACAACTCACTCCTGACACCCAACAACTCACTCCTGCAACCCAACAACTCACTCCTGCAACCCAACAACTCACTCCTGCAATCCAACAACTCACTCCTGCAGCCCAACAACTCACTCCTGACACCCAACAACTCATTCCTGCAACCCATCAACTCACTCTTACAACCCAACAACTCACTCCTGCAACCCAACAACTCACTTCTGCAATCCAACAACTCACTTCTGCAACCCAACAACTCACTCTTGACACCCAACAACTCACTCCTGCTGTCCCTCAAGTTCCAGATGGTGATAACGTCTTAGTTGACAGTGAATCCTGTAAAGTGAAGGGTTTGTTTGTCGAGCCATCCTTACATGTCGTAAGAGATCGGAAGATCTATTTCTTCCTTGCCAATACTTCCGGTCATAGTGTTCGGCTCCGAGCAAATACCAATATTATAAATTAGACACATATGCAACACTTGGGTATCTTTATTGAGGAAACTTGTCGGTTCTCTGAACCATTCATCTACAAATACCAATATTGTTGACCTTGTTCACTACCCTTACCCTGTTCGGGTTGAGGAGGAGTTGTCACCTGACCAGTGGGTCGGTGCTATTGCAACCGGGGAGGATCCAGCCATTTCACCGGATCAGTCCATTCCACCAGTAAAGGAGAAAGACTTAGCTCCTACTGATTTCCCAGATGAAATCACACGTTTGTTGAACTTGTTGAACAAACGTCGTAAAGCCATTGCCTTACCAGGTGAGAAGATGGGTATAACGAACTTATTGTCCCATCGTATTCCACTCGAACCTGGTACTAGACCAATTTATATACCTGCGTACAGATTGCCGCATTCACAAGTAGCTGTCGCAGAGAAATTAATTAACCAGATGCTTGAAGATGAAGTTATCGCACCTAGCAATTCACCTTGGAATGCGCCCCTGATCTTAGTACCTAAGAAGGACGGTACTTGGCGCCCAGTGATTGACTTTAGGAAGTTAAATGCGAAAACGATTCCAGATCGCTTCCCACTTCCTGTACTTGGTGACCTTTTACGTAACATCGGAGATAACAAAGTGTTCTCGACCCTAGACTTGTTACAAGGCTTTTGGCAAGTCCCTCAGCGCTCAAGGTATTCTGAGGTTCCTCAGACACCTGAGGCAACTGGACGCTATCTTGCATGACTGAAGGTGGAGGTGAAACATGGACAGCGACAGGATCATCAGTGCCAGACCGCTTGGGTACGCTACTGGAAAAAAGTATTGACCTGGAAGGACTTAATACACTGCAACCCAACAACTCACTCCTGACACCCAACAACTCACTCCTGCAATCCAACAACTCACTCCTGCAACCCAACAACTCACTCCTGACACCCAACAACTCACTCCTGCAACCCAACAACTCACTCCTGACACCCAACAACTCACTCCTGACACCCAACAACTCACTCCTGCAACCAACAACTCGCTCCTGCCACCCAACAACTCACTCCTGCAACCCAACAACTCACTCCTGCAACCCAACAACTCACTCCTGCAACCCAACAACTCACTCCTGCAACCCAACAACTCACTCCTGCAACCCAACAACTCACTCCTGCAATCCAACAACTCACTACTGCAATCCAACAACTCACTCCTGCAACCCAACAACTCACTCCTGACACCCAAAAACTCACTCCTGCAACCCAACAACTCACTCCTGACATCCAACAACTCACTCCTTTAACCCAACAACTCACTCCTGTAACCCAAAAACTCACTCCTGCAACCCAACAACTCACTACTGCAACCCAACAACTCACTCCTGCAACCAAACAACTCACTCCTGCAACACTACAACTTTTTCCCTCAGCCTTATAACACCCAAAACCCATATGAAGGCAGAAACATTAGTAAAAGGTTGTTTGTTTATTTCACCTACCAAATTAAGGTCGTGAAATACAGAAAAAAAATAATACTTCCGTTTTTTTCTCTCTGTTTGTTATATACGTCACTCTGACAAGTGTTCATTACACGTTAATGTTCCAACTTTATAATTGATAATTAAGTTCTTAGTAGCAGTGAAGGTAATAAAACAGATTCTTATTTTCTTACAAGTTTTGCAAGTACTCTGGGACAAGTGATACCCAGGTAGTGTGATGTTAGAGACCCAAGTATCGCCAAACAACAGCTAACATCAGAAAGAGTACTTGAGAACGTGAAGTTTCGATTTTGTTTTCCTTGATGGAGACAGAATAGACAGAACATTTGAGGGAGCAAAAACTAGCAATAGCAGTGGAAAAAATGCATTACAAAGAATGCTGAGTGAAAAAAATGAAGATTTCTGAAAAAAAAAAATTCAATACAGGCGTAACATGGTCCTCAGGAATCTAATTATATATTTTTTTTCCTCCCTTCCCCTTTCCAATGCTTCCACACAAATACAATAGCTCAGTATCCCATAGCTCGGTTGGTAGAGCACTCAGCTCACACAACGAGTGTCCATAGCTCGCTCCCGGGTACCCTTGAAAACATTAAGAGTGTTTCTTTATACCTGCAGCCCCTGTTCACCTAGCGGCAAGTAAGTACCTGGGTGTTAGCCGAATGGTGTGGGTCGCATCCTGAGGGGTGGTAGTAATTGGGTTGGGGCCTTGATATGAGCTGAGGTAGGATAATAGTTCTTAGCCTGCAAAATTGATTCGTGAAAAATACATGAAAGCTCTTTCTCCCCACTTATACTTCTGCAAAACCCATTCAGTGCTAAATACACAATAACAATCTGGGTTGAAAAACCTTCCTTCTTAATCATCTCCTCAAAGTCAGTCTCGACAGCCTCAACATATTCCCCTCCTCACTGTGCTAATCCATGGAAATAAGGTAATCATAAATCGGTTCTGAAAGAATGAATAGAACTGGCAACATCAGGAGACATAGCTATAATAGAGATAATACTGAGAGAATTACAGATGCCATATTCCTTTCTGGATAACACAAACACAAGAGAGAAAGAGAAGAAAGAGGTGTAAGGGAACATTTGAGGAGGAAACAGAGCAAAACAGAGAATAATCAAATCATTACTTGAGTGGGACATTCATGACCTGAAATCAAAGTTATGCACAAGCTTCAGGGATGTAAGGGACACACACACACACACACACACACACACACACACACACACACACACACACACACACACACACACACACACACACACACAGGTATTGGGTAGATGGCGGGAATATTTTGAGGAACTTTTAAATATCAATGAAGAAAGGGAGGCGGTAATTTCATGCACTGGCTATGGCTATTTAATATATTTATAGATCGGGTTGTAAAAGAAGTAAATGCTAGGGTGTTGGGGAGAGGAGTGGGATTAAATTATGGGAAATCAAGTACAAACAGGGAGTTGACACAGTTACTTTTTGCTGATGATACTGTGCTTATAGGTGATTCTAAGAAAAGTTTGAAAGGTTAGTGGACGATTTTGGGAGGGTGTGTAAAGGTAGAAAGTTGAAAGTGAACAAAGAGTAAGGTAATGAGGGTATCAAACGATTTAGATAAAGAAAAATTGGATATCACATTGGAGAAAGGGATTATGGAAGAAGTGAATGTTTTCAGATATTTGGGAGTTGATGGGTTTATGAAGGATGAGGTTAACCATAGAATTGATGAAGGAAAAAAGGTGATTAGTGCGTTGAGGTATCTGTGGAGACAAAAAACGTTATGGGTGTGAAGCTTAGGTTGTAAATGCTGCAGCGAGGAGGCGACTAGAGGCAGTGGAGATGTCCGGTCTAAGGGCAATGTATGGTGTAAATATTTTGCAGAGAATTCGGAGTGTGGAAATTAGGAGGTATGGAGTTACTAAATGCATTTGTCAGAGGGCTGAAGAGGGGTTGTTGAGGTGGTTTGGTCATTTAGAGAAAATAGATGAAAATAGAATGACTTGGACAGCGTATAAATCTGTAGGGGAAGGAAGGAAGGGTAGGGGTCGTCCTCGAAAAGGTTGGAGGGAGTGGTAAAGGAGGTTTTGTGGGCGAGGGGCTTGGACTTCCAGCAAGAGTGTGTGAGCGTGTTAGATAGGAGTGAATGGAAGCGAATGGTTTTTGGGACTTAACGAGCTGTAGGAGTGTGAGCAGGGTAATATTTAGTGAAGGGATTCAGGGAAACTAGTTATTGATTTAGCCGGACTTGAGTCTTGGAAATGGGAAGTACAATGCCTGCACTTTAAAGGAGGGGTCTGGGATAGTGACAGTTTGGAGGGACTATTCTATACTGTAGTATCTGAGCGCCTCTGCAAAGACAGTGATTATGTATGAGTGAGGAGAAAGTGTTGAATGATGATTAAAGTATTTTCTTTTTGGGGATTTTCTTTCTTTTTGGGTCACTCTGCCTCGGTGGGAGACGGCCGACTTGTTTAAAAATAAATATATATATATACACCTTTGTTATATTGTACCAATGTATTCATGTTTGTGTTTTCTGCCAATGTATTCTGTCTATTAATAAAGTTCACATGTAAAATAAAATATACGGGGTGGTAGGAGAAGAAAATATTCAAACAGCTCCGGGTAGAACCTTGACTTTTCCCTGAGGTACGTTTATTGTCTTCTCTGAGGATGAGGGTCCCCAGTAAAGTTCTAGAGGTAGTACCTCAAGTATATTTATGTATATATATATATATATATATATATATATATATATATATATATATATATATATATATATATATATATATATATATATATACATATATATATATATTTATATATATATGTCGTGCCGAATAGGCAGAACTTGCGATTTTGGCATAAATAGCAACGCTCATCTTGCCAAAGAAGACAAGCGAAAATTTGTGTATGCAATAATTTCGCAAAAATCATTCTAAACCTAACGAAAAAATATATTTCATTGTGTTTGTTTGTTATTAAATTATTGTAAACGTATCTAAAATATATTTAGTTGGATTAGGCTAAATTAAATTGCGTTTGTTATAATAAGGTTTGGTAAGTTTTCTAAGATTCTTTT